>JACGAQ010003480.1:0-28552 GCA_014119065.1 Orius insidiosus
GCAACACAAAAACTTGCACAAATACAAAAAATTGTGTTTTGACAATTATAAAAGTTCAAGTGCTGCCAAAGTCATTGGCTAAAATTGATGTTTTCAAATTCTTTTCTTAATCACTTCTTCTCTTCTTTTCTAAATCACTTTGTAGAAACGTTAAGAACCTTGAACACTAATAGTTATGTTTTAATTGTTTGTTTCGATTAAGAAATTTACTGGGAATGAGAACAAAGACTAATAAAAAACTGTTAATTTAAGTCATTGGAGGCTCTTTTAATTCAAAGTTGTGTATAAAATTAATTTAAGTAAAGTTGAAAATTGTTCAGATGCCGACTACCATGGGAAGATGATAATGCAACGTATCCTCTTGAAAGTGCCAGATTGCCGTTGATCTTCCCTTGGGACAATGGTCTCAAACAATGGTCTTCCTGTCGGCGTTACGATGCCAATTTTACCGACTCGTATTTCGAAGAAGGCATCCCTGGAAATACGAGCGTCCCATGTTCCGAGTGGGTCTACGACACACACGATTCAAGCACAACAATAACTGAAGTAAGAAGATTTTTTATTACGTTTATACTAATAATTTGATTTCCAGTGGGATTTAGTCTGTGATAAAAACTGGGTTAAAGCAACCGCAGATGCCCTCTTGATGGTTGGCGTTATGCTGGGATCCATCATATTCGGCGATTTATCCGACAGGTGAAAAAGATAGGAGGTACTTAAGGGTAAATGGGATTCTAATTTATTTAAAATAATATTTCTAAATATTTTTTTTTGTTTGTTTTAGAGTTGGACGAAAGCCAATATTTTCTTTCCCTAGTACTCCAGGTCATTTTTGGCGTCGCGGCTTCTTTAGCACCAGATGAATACACGTTTATGATTGCCAGAATGATCGTTGGAGCTACTACTTCTGGTGTTTTCCTTGTCGCTTATGTTATCGGTAAAATTTAATGTGCTTAAACATTTTTTTTTTTTAAATTAGCCATGGAAATGGGGGTCCGAAAAGAAGGATGATATGTGGCGTTGGTTTTCAACTTTTTTTTACTGCCGGTTTCGTCCTTACGCCGGATTCGCATATTTACTGAGGATTGGAGGCATCTCCAGCTTGCCATCACACGGGAGTTGTCTTCTTTTGTTACTGGTGGTTATACCTGAATCCGTACGATGGCAGTTGACTAAAGGAAAGACTGAAGAAGCCAGAAGTATTAATGGCAGTTGCTAAGAAAATAATAAAAAACTCGACGAAACCTCCTCCGCGATCTCTTCACTCAAGCAGAAGTCGACCGAAAATCTGACTTATCTTCTGGAACAAAGCCCTCGTTATTAGATTTATTAAACAGAACTTAGAAATAAGTCGATCATCATATTTTTCTTATGGTTTGTATTCTGTATAACTAAAATCTAATAATTTTTTTAGGTTAGTAAATAGTGGAACGTATTATGGTTTATCATGGAACACTTCTGACCTTGGAGGAAACGATTTTATTAATTTTATTATATCTGGCGCGGTTGAAGTTCCTGCATATACTTTCTTGATATTTACTCTCGATAGATGGGAAGAAAAGTTATTCTTTGTGGGTCAATGATTTTGGGCGGGTTGTGTCTTGTCGCTGCAATTTGTTCCAAAAGGTAATTTTCTGTTATATCTGAAAAAATTTTTTAAACTTTCATATAAGGTATGGCTTGGCTGAACATAACATTGGCGATGAGCGGAAAACTAGCCATTAGCATCTTATGGCACAGTGTATGTTTTGACTGCGGAACAATTCCAACAGTCATACGAAATGTCGCTTTAGGAGCAGGTTCTACTTTCGCCCGTTTTGGCGGGATTTTAGCCCCTTACATCAACTACACGGTATCCTGGCCTTCTTTTTTCTCTCTTTCTTATATCAAACAATTTTAGAGTGAAATTTGGACTCCTCTTCCGCATTATTTCGGAATAATGGCCCTCATTTCGGGCACCTCGCAATGATACTGCCTGAGACATTGAATAAGAAGTTACCAGAAACAATTGAGGATGGCGAGCAGTTTGGAAAGTAAGTCATTTTAAAAATACTTTGCATGTGCATGATTTCCCCATGATTTTAGCTAAACTGCATGAAAATTCTAAGTCTTCTATAAATGATGCAAAAGCCTGAACACTGCATTGCTTATAACAAAAAAAAGTAATGTGCTTTTTATTTAAATGCACAAAAAATGTAATATAATATAGTGAAACCTCATGATATGTGATAAGAGGGCCTAGGGAAATTGTTATCAAATAGCACAGAGTTTGCATGAAATATTTTTTTGTAGCTTTAGCCCCTTTGAAATAGTATTTTTATTTTTTATAATGTGATGTATAAAAATTTTTGTTCTAACTTGCATGTTTCCTTAGCTCTGTAAAAATTTGCTATATGTTCTTATGTCTTAAGAAGCTTTACTGCCAGCAGAATCCGTCTTTTTTGGCACCTTTTGCATGCTTAAATCTAGTTATTATTAAAACATTTTTTTCTCCAAATCAGGAAAGAGAAAAAGAAAGAAGTCGCTCAACCAGAAGAGCAGGTTGCCCTTAAAGAAAGAAACTCATGACGAAAACAAGACAATAAAAGCTACAATAACTATACAAAGTCTAGAAAAGACATAGAAAAGAAAAAGCCAAATGAAATTTGAAGTAGATTGTAAGATGCCATATTTCGTTGTAAATGTTTTTGAGAGTTATATTTTATAAATTGTAATTTTATATATTTGTTTTTATAATAATAGTTCTTAGTTTTAATTACTAATAGTACAATAAAAGAAATAATTACGTCTAATTTATTTTTACTATTATTTTCCTTTGTAATTCACGACATCATTGTGTTGCTCCTAAAATTTTAGAATAAAACAACAGTAATAATAATAATTTTTTTAATGTTCTAAAAAAGAAGGGAAGGTGCAGAAAGGAGGAAGTTTCAGGTATCAATGAGAAGTGCAGCTACTCAGTTTCTGTGTGCTGTTTTCTATAATGACGGTTCATATCGCTTGACTGTTTACTGCTGTAGCCACAATATGGGTATTTGCAGTAAAATGGCCTTTCACCCGTATGCTTCCTCATGTGTTTCTTCAAATCTCCAGATTGCACACGAATAACCACACCACGAACAAGAATACGGTTTTTCCCCGTGTGCAGTCTTTTGTGCTTGACAAGATCGCAAGATTGAGCCGAAGAATAATTACAAACATCACAAACGTATGGTTTTTCTCCAGTATGTATTCTTATATGGCGAATAAGTCCGCTAGGATAAGCACATCTAAAACCACAAAAAGTACATTCACACTTTTTTTCATATTTTGTATTATTAAATCTCTTTTCAATCTCCACAGGGCTTAAAACACAAACGTTAAAATATTTAAAAGATTGCAAGTCTTCCATCGTTTAAAAAATAAAATCCTGAAGACGATTTTAATTAAGGATATCGCGAAGGAGAAACAAAAGACTGACTCTTGAAGACCAATAAAAATCCATCTTTTCCATGAATTAGAATATCCTGAAAAATCAAAATTCCCAAATAGAAAAGGAAAGATTATAGTTTTTTTTTCGGGATGGTTTGGGGTATTTTTGGGGTTCGTTGAGAATATCCAATTATTTTATTCATGAATAAATAAATCAATTTAATGAAATGAACATAAAATATTAAAATATGAACACAAAATGGCGACATTTCCCGGGTCCTACAGTGAAATAATCGATTCTAAATCGACTAGTTTTCCCGCCTAAAAGGTTTCGTTGATTAGATAAACGTTGATAACATTTTATGTCAAATGAACGAATGTTTGAAAAGTAATTCATAAAATGTCGTTCAAAACGCAAAATAAGCTACTTCTGGAATCCTGGGGTCTTCCCGATTACATATTAGAGGTTTGTTGAATCACAAAATAAATTTTTGGTGTATTATCAGCAAATGATCGTAGAAATACAAGATGAAAGGTGTGGAAAGTATGTTTCCCTGGCAGTTAGAATGCTTGAGCTCTGGTGACGTTTTGGACGGAGGGAATCTCGTTTATTCTGCACCAACTTCTGCAGGTAAAGAAACAATGCTTGTAGACATGGTTCCTTCTTGCAGTAATAACACCCCAATTTTTTATATGTAGGGAAAACTTTAGTAGCAGAAATTCTGACACTTCAAACTGTCTTGGAAAAGAAAAAGAAAGTTATAATCATTCTTCCTTTTGTGTCCGTCGTTCGAGAAAAAATGCTTTACTTCCAGGTATTCTTAAAAGCTATAAATTAAACGAAATGTAACTTTTTCATTTAGGAGCTTTTATCTGGAAGTGGAGTCAGAGTAGAAGGGTTTATGGGTTCAAATTGTCCTCCTGGAGGCTTCAGAGCTGTCCATGTTGCTATATGCACTATAGAAAAAGCCAACAGTCTCATCAACAGGTATTTAAATAGTGTGGACAAAAAAAAAATACTTTTTTAGATTATTGGAAGAAAGAAGTTTCCAAAACATCGGCTGCGTTGTTGTCGACGAGCTTCATCTTCTTGGAGACCCTCACAGAGGCTACTTACTTGAACTCTTACTTACAAAAATTAAATTCATTTGTAAAAAGTAATCTAGACTCAAATTATCAATTTATATTTAAAATTTATTTTAGAGGCTTATCAGATAAAATTCAAATTGTCGGAATGTCAGCAACTTTGCCAAATTTAGATTTGCTTGCTGATTGGCTCGATGCTACTCTGTATAGAACAGAATTTCGGCCAATTCCTTTACAAGAATATGTCAAAGTCAATAAAAAAGTTTACAAGTCTCCAGATTGTCTAGATTTTCATGAGTGGAAACAAAGTTTTCTTTGAGGTTTATATTTTTAATCTTTATATATATAAAACATCTTTTACAGAAAGATCCTGGAGATGTGATTTATTTGTGTGTGGAAACCATTTTAAATGGTTATTCAGTTCTTGTTTTTTGTCCAAGTAAAAATTGGTGTGAAACTCTAGCCCAACAATTTCCGGAGAAATAAAAAAATTAGGTTTTTAATTGTTTAAATTTTTATTATTTAATGTCGGATTTTATAGGTTCTAGTCAAAATGAAGTTGCTCTTTCATTGAGGAGTCAATAAACTCAAAAGAAATTGGTGTTTTTTGGAGCAGTTGAAGAAATGTCCCGCTGGCTTGGAAAGGTCGTTGGCGAGAAGTGTTTCTTTTGGTGTTGGTTTCCATCATGCAGGTCTAAAAATTTTTTTTTTTGATTGTTAAAAAATATTTTGTAGGTTTGACAATGGATGAGAGGGATATTGTCGAAGGGGCTTTTAGAAAAAACGTAATTAGAGTAATTGTAGCGACTTCGACGCTTTCCTCAGGTGTTAATCTTCCAGCAAGACGAGTAATCGTCGTTCTCCTTTATTTAACGGTCGACCAATGGATGTACTCACCTACAAACAAATGGTCGGAAGAGCCGGGCGGCTCGGAAAAGACACACAAGGTTTCAATATTTGATTGCAACTTTTTCATTGACTTATTAATTTCAGGTGAAAGTTACCTTATTGCAGTGAAGAAGACAAATCTGCTGGAATGGCTTTGGCGAAAGGCAACTTACCTGCTGTCGAAAGCTGCCTTGGCCAAGGAGATTTATCAAACAGTCTAAAAAGAGCGATATTAGAAGTTGTTGCTAGTCGTATAGTCTCTTCAAAAAATGAAATTGAAACATACGGAAGTTGTACTCTTTTGGCGAAATCCGTTGGAATTGAAAGACTCAATGAAGTTATAACTTCTTGTCTGGAAAATTTGAAGAAACAAGGTTTCCTAGTTATTGGCGATAATGAAGAAGTCTCCGCTTCTAGTCTAGCCGAGGCTTGCTTCTCCGCGTCTTTACCGCCAGATCAAGGAATCTTTTTATCTGGCGAACTCGGCCGTGCCAAAAAATGTTTTGTTCTGATACTGACTTACATGCGCTCTATCAGGTCATCCCTTTCTCTATATGTGACCACTGGCAAATAGACTGGACTAACGCCTTTTCAATTTGGGAATCTTTACCTGAAGATACTAAAAAAATTGCTATTTTATCGGTGTTGAAGAAAGATTTTTGATCAAAGCTATGAGATCTTCAATCAACATTAGAGAACATGTAAGTTAAAATTTATTTATTTATTTTATTATTATTTTTTAGGCTCAAAAAATTGCTGTACTCAAAAGATTTTATACAGCGCTTGCTCTTCAAGATCTAGTTAATGAACAACCTCTTTATGCAGTTGCTGCAAAATATGGATGCAATAAAGGATGCTTCAATCTTTACAGCAATCAGCATCAACTTTTGCAGGTAAATTTTAATATTCTTGCTTATTTTTATTTCATTTTTTGTTAGGAATGGTGACCAGTTTTTGTCGTAAACTGAGCTGGAACGCTTTGGAAGTTGTGGTGGCGATTTAGGTCGTAGGATTCAGTTTGGCGTGCAGAGGGATCTTTTGGATTTGATGAGAATCGACTGCATGACTTCTGTTTTAGCTCGAGGGCTTTATGTTGCTGGGATAACCAACCTTCCAGAGTTGGCATCCTCCAGCCTTCAATCAGTTCAGGTCGCCATCAGAAAAGCCGTCCCTTTCCAAAAGTACATTTAATTTTCTGTTTCATTTTTTTAAAATAATTTTTGCAGTGAAATCGTTAATATTGAAGAACAAAAAGATATTTGTTTACCAGGAAGGCCTGGACTCTCAGATTTAGAAGTAGCTGACATCTTCATTCATGAGGCTCGATTATTTCTTCTGGTACATTTTAATTTTTGTTTTAAATTTAAATTTTTTTCTTTAACTTTTTAGAGAGAAATGGGTGTGAAGAATGCAGAGTGGACTGAAAGTTCATCAGTTTATGAACGCACTACTCTGGAAGTTGAAAAATCAGAAATAAAAGAGAAAAGTCGTCATGAGATAAAGATGTCTTTTGAGGATAGTCCAGCTTTATTTGATTCGGTTGATGAAAAAGTTCCACAATCTAACATGAGCCAACTTGCTTCAAGTTTAAACGATGACTTGATCATACTTGGGACTCCAGAAAGTCAAGAAAATAAAAGTTTAAACTTTTCATTGTTTAAAAATAAAAAAGCAGGTGTAAAATCGAGTACACCTATAGGGACACCAGTGGAGATAAAAAGGTTGTCCATAGCTTCAAACAGCAGTGCTGCCGATTTATTCGCTGATTCGCCAAAAATGGAAAAACTTGAAGAACTAATAAAAGAGGATTTCGATCCGAATTTAGGGGGCGAGAGCATACTTCAGCTTTCCATTCTTGCCGACGATGTCGTTTCTTCAAATCGAAAAGGAAATTGAGTAACTCGATTTCGGAAAATTTCGTCAAAAAGCCATGTTTGAGCAAAGAGTCTTTATTTTTTGATGACCTCGTACTCGATTCAAAATTAGAAAACATACTCGCTGGTCCTACTCGCCAAGACACCGTTTCTAACACTTTTCTTGCCAACGCTTTTGAAGATTCGTTTAATAAAATGGAAGAAGTTTACACACCTCAAATTGAAAACTTTGATTCTCAAGTTATGAGGTAACTAAAACGCCTATATTTTTGCCAAAAATGCTACTTTGGACATCAAAATGCCACAAAAACGCAAATTATTTCGTTGTAAACACCACAGAAGTGCTAAACTATGTTAATAGGCTTGTTGGCTAATTTATTGTTTAAATCTTTTGTTTTAAAATTTTTGGAAAATTTACTTATTTGATTTTTGCAGGCCAAGTACAGTTGAGACAAATTTTCGAAGTCGATCGACGACGCCGAAAAAATGGAAGCGGCACAACAGCGGTAAATCACCATCTAAATATGCTGCGATTGACATTCAATTACTAAAAAGTCTCCCAAGCAAGAATTGTTTAAAAAAAGTGGGTCACCAGACAACTTAGTTTTGGACGATTCCCTTGAAGGGATTGACGTTTTACCTGAGGAATTGTCCTCTGTAAACGTCTGCCATGATAAAAAGGTCTTAGACAGCTTCTTAGCTTCATTCTCTAAAGTGAAAGAAGCCGCGATTTTTATAAAAACGTCAAAAAACGCATTTGTTGAAAAAAAGATAGGGATGAATATCGTCAAAAAACAATCCAACGACGAAAAACCAGAGTTCGTCCATGAAGGTTATTCTTTGATCAACGTCCAGCTCATGTGGAACAAAACCGCTTACGTTTTCGACTTAAAAAATCAAGTATGAAATTTTAAATTGCGAAATATCATTTTTCTTTTTATAGATTGTCCCTGTCTTAAAGTGCTTGAATCTGCTCTTGGGATGAAAGACAAAACGTTGACAGCATTTAATGCCAAAGAAGATTTTAAATTTTTGTACCATTGTACAAAAATTCTCGTCCGGACCAAAATTAAGGATTTGTCAATTGCTGATTGGCTGATACATCCCAAAGAAAACCCTAATGAACTTCAAATTATGGTAAGTTTAAGGGAATTGCCAAAATCAAGAAAAACGTGATAGATTTTAAGCAAATATAGGAGTTGGAGGCTGGTGAGCTCCAATTCAGCCCAGCGCACAATGCCACCAGGAAAAAAAAAATGGCAACTTTTGAGAAATATAATTTATTTATAAAAAAAACTACAGTGGCAAAATAAGGTCTATTCTGTGCCGGCAGCTTTTTTCATTTGCTCATAAAGTCTTTCTTGTCTTAATTTAGCTTTTGTTCTTTAGTTTCTTTTTCGATTCTTTTTCTTTCATTTGTAGGACTTCTTTAAAGCGTTCGTCTTTCGGGTCGATTTTGTATCCGAAATGCCGTCTGACTTCTTCGATGAGAGCGTCTTTTTTCGCTTTAGCTTTTTCGATGTCCGCCAATTTTTTCGCTGCTCGGTCCCTCACTTCTTTCTTCCACGTTTCCAGCTTGGCGACTCCTTCTTCAGTTTCTTCTGTCTTGCTAGGATTTCTTCCATCTCCTTACGTTTCTCTTCTTTCGCCTTCTCCGCCATTTCTAAAACACCCATGGGGTATGCGACTTTTTCAAATGCGTTCATCTCTTCAATGTCGTTTTGTGAAGGCCAAAGTGCTCCTGGGTCAACACCGCTTGCTTTTCCAAACTTTCCAAATAACTTCCTTTTAAATTTAAGTCATCGAAGTGCGGTAAATCAACTTCTGGCTCCGGTGGTGGCTTCCCATGTATAGCATTCCTATGCCATGGCTTTAAACCTGATTTATTCCTTCGAATGTTGATCTCTGCTTCTTTTTCTGCAATAAGAATTTCTTCTTCTTGACGATCTGCTTCAATACTAAATAGCTCATCTTCAGTTTTCTTCTTATCCCGCCCTAAAATATTTAAATTTCTTCTCACCAAATTGTTTAAACACCTCCCATTTGTAATTAATTTATTGGTAAACATTTTAGGGAACTTTATTTTTTATCATAAGTTCGATAAGGAGGTTTATTTGAGGTTACCTTAAATCAAGCTGTCCAACTGATATTCAATACATACATTTTTGTTGCAGTTTCAAGAATATTTACCAGTTAGCGAAAAACAGATAAATTCGGAAAAAATCTTGAAACTTCACAACTTCGAACGATTTGGGCCCTCAAACCGATTGTCGAAAGAAAATTGTCGGAAAATGGGCTCGAAAATTTTTTCAACGGTAACTTATGCCTTTTTTCTATTTTTTCTAATATTTTTAGAAATTGAAGTTCCTTTGTATTCATGTATTCTTGTTATGGAACTCGTCGGCTTAAAGTTCGACAGAGAAGACTCACATTTTTATGGAACAGAGTCGACGATGCTATGAAACGACTAGAAGACAAAATCTACCATCTGGCCGGCCATCGTTTCAGCATATCATCCAGAAAAGACCTTAATTTGGTATAAAAAAAGACACAATATTCACACTGACACTGATATTCATTTTAGATGAAAAATATACTCAAAATAACTCCCGATAATGAATCTAGTAGTGAATTTATGATGAAAATACATCTTTGGAGGAAGCTTTCTTCTTTAAAAGCTAGAGTATGAAATAATTATTTATTTATTTATAAACCAAGTAACTTAGGAAAAGTAGGTGGATTGGTAACCAATAAAATGTCCAAAATAATAGAAGACTGTAACTTAGGAAAAAGAGAAAAAAAGGAGAAATAAGAACCCAGGACTGTATTTAATTCGCCTTCCATAGCTTGATAGAGCCTTGGGCTAGAAACCTTAAGGTCATAGGCAAATCCCACTTGGGGCCTAACTTTTTTTAAAAATCTATTCTTGGTTTAGAAAAAAGTATGGTGACATTAAAAATTAACATCTTTAAATTTATTTTAGAATCTAAGCCAACTCTTGTCTTGTTTAAAAAGCGATCAAAGATGCAGAGGAATCTCAAATGTTTTCACATCCACTGGACGGATAGTCATGCATGACCCAAACCTGCAGCATATCCCTCGTGATTTTGTGATTGACGGTGAAATCTTTAGCCCCCGTACCTCATTTATTCCAAATAAAGGTTTGCTAGTAATATTTTAAAAAACTAATATTTAAGTGTTTTTTTAAGGTAATATTTTTCTTTCTGCGGATTATAGTCAATTAGAATTAAGAATATTAGCTCATTATTCTCAAGACGAAGTTTTATTGAATTTAATCAACTCTGAGAATGATGTCTTCACAAGCATAGCTTCAAATTGGAACAACATAAATTATTCTCAAGTAATTTATTTTAAAAAGTTAATTTTTAACTAATTTTTTAAAAATTAGGTTACTGATGAAATAAGACAGCAAACAAAACAAATAATTTATGGAATTATATATGGAATGGGGGACACACGTTGGGAGAGCATCTGGGAATTTCTGCAGCAGACGCAGGGATGAAAGCAGCGATGTTTCGTCGTTCGTATCCGGGAGTTCAGTCTTTTTTGAAAAAATGCGTTGAAGATTGTTCAAAGAATGGTTTCATAACGACTTTAGCTGGGAGGAAACGTTTGCTTCCTGGTATCTACAGTAGCAAACGTTCTGAAAAAAGTGAGATTTCCTTTCAGTTTTTATGAGACATTATCTGTTTTATAGATCAGGCAGAAAGGCAGGCAGTGAATTCGATGATACAAGGTTCTGCGGCTGACATTGCTAAGAGGGCCATGGTCAAAATTGAAGCTAGGCTTGACGATACGTTACCAATGAGAAATTTATCGTTGAACGACCCAAAATGTCATCTAGTCCTTCATTTACATGATGAATTACTTTATGAGGTATATCTCAACTTTCAGAAATTTTTAATAATTTTTTTTAATTAGGTATCTTATGAAAATTTATCTTGGTTAAAGAAATCGTCAAGTATGAAATGGAAAATTCAACCAGTCTTTCTGTTAGGTTGCCTGTGGTTATTAAAATTGGACCAAATTGGGGAAGCTTAAATAAATTGTAATGTTATTGATAAAAGAATATATCAAATGTTTATGACTGGCCTTTTGATTCTTCCCTTTTAGTTTAAAAAAAGTCAAAAAATTATATCAGTTTATTTCTTTTTCCCTTTTTTGCTTTTCGGTTTGTTCGCCTTTTTTCCACGGCTTTTACTCCGAGATTTCCTTTTTGTACTTTTTTGCTTTTGCTCCGCTTTTGCTTCTGCTCCGCTTCTTGCTTCTGCTCCGCTTCTTACTTTTGTCCCGCTTTTTACTCTTACCACGTTTTTTACTTTTGGTCCTTGTACGAGTACGAGTACGTGTGCGAGTCCTTTTTCTTGTTTTCGTTCTTGTCCTCGTCTTGGAACGTGGTTTCTTCTTTTTCTTCATTTTCTTTTTCGACTTGCTTGATTCTTTTTCTTCCGTTATTTTTGTCTCACTCGTATGTGTAATCGTGGTTGTGACTTCGACCGGTCCGAACTTCACATGTTCATGTTCTCCTTCTTTCGGCTCCTCTGGAACTTCAACAGGAACTCCTCTTTTTTAGCTTCTTCTTTCTCATCTTTCTTATTCCTTTCTTCAATACATACTTTTTACTTTTAAACAACCTTATTTTATTTGAGTCTGTCAATTTTCTAAATTTGGCTCCCAAGCCTTTTTCTGGAGTTTTACAAATGTCTTTTGCCTTCTTTATTTTTTCTAGTCGTTCTTGATGCTCATCGATTAATCTTTGGTTGATTACGCAATTAAAATTGCAACGACATGTAGATTCTCCATCTATTTTTGAAATTTCACTTTTTTGATTTTCAATTTCTGAACTTTCTTCAGATTTTCTGACCCTTCCTATCCTAATCTTTGAACTTTGCCTTTCTCTAAGTATCTCGACTAATTTCTGAATTCGTAATTCTGCTTCATTTGTTGATTTCAATGCTTTCAAAACTTCCAAATCGTTCTCCCTGACTTCAACATCTTTGGATATTTGAATCTAATAAAATGTCGAAAATACAATTTATATCCACTCTTGTTAAAACTTCCGGGAGGTCAAAGTCACAAATACATTTTGTCAATTTCATCTTTAAATTTTGACCTAATTTCATGTTTATTAGTTTAATTAGTGGTCCTAAATGCTCTTTTCGGTTGAATCCTGGTATGTAAAATTCCCAGTTTATTCTTTCGATGTCTTTACTTGTAAAAACTGGCTCTTCGTTGGTTTTTCGCTTGAGAGATTCTCTCTGCATAGGGTGAACGGTTGTATCGCTTATTTCACGTTCGGGTTTCTTTTTTGTCCTTTTTACATTTCGTTTTGTACCATGACAAGAATCTGAAGAGCTTTCGGTTGAGAATCTGCTGTCGGATGGTACATCAGGGAGAGTGCAGCGACAAACGGAATCACCGTCTTTTTCCTCATTTGTTTTTGATGACGGTCTTTGTTTGCTTTTAGTGGAAGGTATTATGTTTTGTGATGAACTTTTTCTTGATTGTCTTCTCTGGCTTATCGATTTTTTACGTTCTGTCGGCACATCCATGTCGAAACTTACCGCCACCGATTCTTTTGGCTCTTCTTCTTCTTCAACCGGTGACGGTTTATTCTTCTCCATTTCTTCTCTCTCTTCCGAACAAAGGCTTATGTCACTGAAAACATCTTCTAATTTCCATATGAGTAATTAACGTTTTCTTTTGTTTTTTGACTATTTTGATTTCTTTCGGCTTCTTTTTCTTTCGGCGTTTTTTAGATTTTGGACGCCTTTACTCTGTCGTGTTCTCTCTTTCTTTTTCTTCTTGCTTAACTTCAGTTTTTGTTTTTTCAATAATATTTTACTTTGGTGTTTCTTCAATGCGCTTTTGCCCGTTTTTATTGTCCTAGGTTGACTTGCCAGGAGTTTTAAATAGTTTAAAACTTTTGACATTTCTTCGAATGTTTGTGATGGGGTTATTGACAATTTTTGATTAGGGTCAAGCATGAAAGGCGTTTCTTGAGAAGTAGGCATTTCTGATATTTCAGTTTCTTCTTCTTGTTTATCTTCAAGTTTCATCTCACTCGGAACTTTTACTTGTATACTTTCCACTTTTGGTAAATGACCGCTTGAATAGTAACCAGGAAGATTGGGCATACTCGAGTTAATATTTTGAGGATCGCTTTTCGGTTCCATCTGGTTCCTCGATTTCGATATATTCGACCGGGTCATTTCATTATACGAGACATACGAATATTTTCTGGACAACAATTGATTCCTTAAATCTTTAAAATATTTATCCATTGAATCTTCTACTGGTTGTTCATCAACAGAAAGAGATATTTCAGTTTCAACAAGACGATCGGGACGTGCGAAAATGTCGAAATGCTTTTTATACAGAATATGTCGAACCAAAATATCAACGTAAGGTGCCAGTCTTTTACTAGTTAAGTATTTTATAGGGTAATACAGAGCAATTTTTGAAATCCCTTCAACCATTTCCATCGCATCTGAAAATTTTGGTTAATTTTTGCTTTAATCTTTTATTCGCTTTACTCATTTTAGGCCTTTGCATATTTCGTAAAAAGATCGGTAAAGTCAGAAGGTCGTTTTCTTCGAGTTTTGTTATTTTCCATAAAGCGTAGGCAAGGATTCTTTTTAAAACGACGTTTGCAAGGTCGAATAGTTTAAGTTTTTGGACGAAAATCCGATCGAGTTCTGGATGGCTGGGAGCATTGTTCGTCAAATCAGCCAATCTGTGGATCTTACGTATCCGTATTTCCCTTCGTAAACACTCTAGAAATTACATTTTTAAATTATTTAACCTTAATTTTACTACCTTTGGAGTTGGTGGGCGGGCGATCGAACTTTTTAATTCTTTAAAAATCATATCCGATTCTTCCACATCATCGATAGCTGTCGTAGAACCAAAACTAAGAAAAAGTTTATCAGTGACCTAAGACTTATGGGGAAACGTTCAAATTTTGAGCTGTGTGGAAAATTTTTCGGTGTGCCGTTCATTCCCCTAATTTTTTGGCGTTGGGATGCTTTCCATGGCTAAACCTGCTTGCTGTAAGCAGGTTATGTTGTTTAGGTTAAGTTTATTAACGTTTACATACCAGACGCCTTTGTCCGTGTTTTCATTATTCGTTTGATTTATGACATCTTCTTCTGGCAAGGTGCCTTCTGCTTGTTTTTCGTAATATTTAAGCCCTTTAGAGTCTTCCAAATAGACGTCACCTTTGCTCGAGACTCTGTATGTATGAGAATCTGGCGAAAGTTTGTGACGTTTACCGTCGGAGCTGACGTAATAAAGGACGCCAGATTTTTCAACGATCATCCTTTTGCCTTCGCTATCGATGTAGTACTTGGCTCCTTTTAAGAACTTGGCGAACTCGCTTTCCGATTCGGCTTTCTGTATGGTCGGTTTGATTAAATTCCCTTTTGAATCGAACTTGACGTTCGTTGTTCTTCGGGGAGAATGAAGACTTTTTTACCACTTCCGTCAATGCTGTAGCGCTGGTGGTTGTCGTCGAAAAGATAAACGTTTCCGTCGACGTCGACTAAAAATTTACGTCCGTCTTTGTCCAAGTAATATTTCCTCCCTTTATAATCAGTTCTATATTTATCGGCGGCGCCTAATAAATGGTCTTTTCCTTTCGCATCTCTTTTGTATATCCGACCTTCGTTGTCCACAAAAACTTTGGACCCAGACGGCTTCACCGCGAAAAGGCTCAAATCGATGTCATCCTGTAAATAAATCCTTGCTATCCCTCTAGATTTTTTGTTAAAGGAAAAGATACTTAAACTAAATTATTTAAAAATATATGATATCAAAAGTTTATTTTCTTCAAATATTATTTCGTGTTTCCCTGAAAACAAAGGTCATTTTTTTATTCTAATAGCTAAAGGAATTTTAAAAATTTTGAAATAAAAACTAAATTTTTTACGGTACTCCCTACTAAAGTAGGGATGAAATTGCTCTAAAGTGAACTGGTTGCGTTGTTCATTTTAGCGCCATTAGTGAAATCTTAAGATATTAATTGTTACCTGTAAGTGCCCTTCGCTTGTCAAATGATAGGTCTTTCCTTCACTATCGACGCTGTATTTTCTTCCATCCTTGTCGTAAAAATATACTGGTAAAACTCCTTCACGCATCTTCTTGTATTTATCGGTTAGATTTATGTTTGGAGGTTTCTCTCTTTTGCTCGGCTTTTCCCTTTGTACGAGAGGGTTCGTGTCGCTCGGTTTGTTCCCCCACGGCTCCGGCTTCTCCATGAGCGTTTCAAAATCCTTTTTCTCGCTTTTAGTCTTTTTTGAGATTTCGGATTCCATTTTGACGACGACTTGAGGACGTTCCATGACGACTGAATGATCAGATTCGGACAGGCAACGTCCGTATTGCTTAAAATGTCGACGGCAAACATCTCGTGTGCATCTACAAACGTGTCTCAATTCTTGATCTGATGAAGAACTCGATGACGATTCGCTTGGCGTTTCTTCTTTTCTTCTTCTTCTTTTTTATCTTTCGTTTCACGAATTTCTCGGACTGTCGGTGTTTTTGTATTAGACGGCCTTCTAGATTTTAATGGTTTTAATTTAATAAAACTTCCGTCACTTCCGACTAAAATTTGTCTTGATCCTGTATCAGGATCGCATGCCGGACAGTCGTAGTGTTTCTCTTTTATTTTTTGTTCTTCTTCTTGATTTTTTTCTTCATCTTCATCCGACGTCTGCTCTTTCTTCTTTTTAGACTTTAAATTTTGTATTTGTTGGACCTCAACTTCTTCTTCCTCTTCAACGACGTCTTTCAAACTTGCTTTCTTAACCACCTTTTTCTTATCTTTCTTCACTTTTTTAACCTTCGATTTCGACTTATCCGATTTAATTGACGATTTCGATTTCACCGATGTTAAACTTCTCGACGGTTTTACCTGGGGAGTAATTTTTTGCGTTTGTACGGGTCTTTTTTAAACCTTTCTTGACATCTGTGGTTTCTAATTTGTCTTTTGAATCGCCTTTTTTGGCTTTCGTCTCACGTCTTTTTTCTTTCGATTCAGTTTTGTCTTTGTCTCCTTTTTCTTTCCTTTTGACTTATTTTTCTCTTTTATTTGTACTTTGACTTTTCGAGTCTGTTTTCTTTAAATCTGGTTTGTCTTTCGAATCTCTCTTATCCGTCGACTCCATTTTGTCTGCTGAACCTCTTTTATCGATAGAGACTTTTTTCTCCTTTGAATCTACTTTCTTCTCTTTGAGTCAATTTTCTTGCCTTTTGATTTAATTATTTGGTTTTTCGACTCGGTTATGTTGTCCTTTGAGTCGACTATTTTTCCTTTTGAATCATTGATCTTGGCTTTCGAGTCGTTTATTTTGCTTGAAGAGTCGGTTATCTTGCTTTTAGACTCGTTTATTTTGCTTTTAGATTCATTTATTTTGCTTTTAGATTCGTTTATTTTGCTTTTGGATTCGTTTATTTTGCTTTTTGACTCGTTTATTTTGTTTTTTGACTCGTTTATTTTGCTGGAATCTGTTATTTTTGTTGTCTCAGTTATTTTGCTCGACTCGGTTATTTTGCTTTTAGTTTCGGTTATTTTGCTTTTAGTGTCGGCTATTTTACTTTTTGAACCCATTTTCTTGTCTTTTATTTCGTTTATTAAATTTTTCGATTCTGAAGTTACTTTGTCCTTAGAGTCAGTTGTTAATTTGTCTTTTGAGTCGACGTTTATCTTATCTTTTTTGAAGTATCCGTAGTTTTGAGGAAATGCGACTTAGTGGGGTGGTGTTTGCCGACGATTTTTCATTTTCCTTCGTGCTTTTGGTCACCTGGCTTTCGGATGTCGATGTACGTAGGTAGTTGTTTTTTCCTCTGAAGTTTCAATTTTCTCTGAGGTCGTCACACTGATTTACTCGAGTCGTCCTCGTCGGTTTTTGCCGGTTTTTTTGGCCTTAAAATAGGCTTCATTTTTTTGTCTGATGGTCCAGTTTCTTTGACAAAGGAACTGTCTCTTTGACGGAAGAAAACTTAAGTTTTTTTTCTGAGGGTGTTGTTATTTCTTTTTTTGGCCCTGTCGTCAATTTCATGGTCGCCGTTTTGTGTTTGTTGAAACTTTTTTTTTCTCGCTTCAAAGTCTGCTGACTACACTGTGTACCTATTTCTGTAGTATCTTGAAATTCCCTTTTCAACTTTTTGATGCAGATGTTTTCAGTTTCGTATGTGTGTGGGATGTAAGTTGGTTGAGGTATTTCGAAGGGTGGAGGTCCGCAGCGTTGTACGCATTTATCGCAGTCGGCGTCGATGCAAAAAAATTTGACTTCGTCTCCTTGGATGGTTGCGTAGTGCGCGGAGTCCCCGTCGGGACGTACCAAATCCTGTCGTTGTCCGTCAAACCGAATGAGTTCGGCATTGAATACAACTTTCCGACGTTCATCGTCGCCATTAATCGACCCATTTCAATGCTATCGACGACCTCTTCTTCACTCTCTGTATCGCTCGTAAAACAATTTTCCTCATCGTAAACGTAATTACTGCGGACGGCACTTTTTTCAGGGACGTCGGGAAGTTCAATCTCGTTTTTCTCTCTCTTTTGAGAAACCGGTGACCTCAGAAGTGGACTGTAATTCTTCTTTTCCGGAAACTTTTCATAATCGTAAAGTGTACATTTTTCTAAACTTGATTTTAAAAGTTTCGCTTCTTTTTTTTTCGGCCCAAAACTAGACAATGATATGCTGGGAGTGAAAAATGTAAGATCTGGAGCTTTTAGAAGTTTTGCTGTTTTCTTTTTTGTACTTTTACTCCTTTTCCGGCTTTTACTTCTTTTTCGACTTTTACTCCTTTTTCGGCTTTTACTCCTTTTCTGCTTTTACTTCGTTTTCTTCTTACTTTTGCTCTTTTCCTCTTTTTGCTCTTGCTCCTTTTCCTCTTTTTGCTTTTGCTCCTTTTCCTCTTTTGCTTTTGCTTCTTTTCCTCGTTTGCTTCTTCTTCTTTTGCTTTTACTTTTCTTAAGGCCAGTTGTTTCTTCGGTTTCAGTTGTCTCCTCAGATTCGAGGACCTTAACCCTAATGATTTTTTCATCCGACTTGGTCGAGATCCTTGACGACTTACGCTTTCCCGAGTGTTGGGACTTGTCGGATTTTTTCGATGTGGTGTCTGAAGTCGATTTGTGGAGTGATTTACGCGAATCGGTTTTGTGAGGGGCTTTTGATTTTCTTTTGGCTTGTTTCTTCTGAGGCTCTTTCGGCTTGACGATTTCTTCTTCAATTTCGATATCTTGAGTTTGTTCTTCTTGTGGAGTTTGGGCTTCGCTTTTTTCTTTCTGGTAACTCCCCCAGCTATCTTTCGAGCCTTCACTTTTCGCTTCAGTACTCGCCCTTACATCAGACAATGTTCTTCTTCCAAATTTTCATCTTCGGCAAATTTCTTTTCCATCATAGACCGTCTTCTGGAGTAACTGAAGTCCTCGATCTTCTAGCCGACAAACTCAATTTTTGCTTTGGCCTCAAATCAGGCTCGCAGAATGGACAATTGTAATAGTACCCCCCAGCAGTCTTTCTTTTTGGTCTGTATCTTTTGGCCGGTATGCAGCAAACGCCGCCTTCCAAGCAACCGTGAATACATGGGAAATTCACGGGCTTCCCTTCCTCGTCGAATCTCAAGCAAAGGCTTCTTTCTATAGACGACACTGGAATGTTCGACCTCGGCCCGAATTTGGAATACTCATCCATCAAAACTCGCCTCAAATCCGGCTTCCCTCTTATCTTCAGCGCACTCTAAAATTAAAAAACCAAAGATGAATAGGACCACCAAAGTTTTTGCCTCCAAAATTTCCTAAATCATTTTTTACATACCGCTTCTGCTTTATCCACGCTTTCCAACATGTTTTGATAAAATTCTTTAAAAGCGAATAAAAACAGTCCGTCTAAACGTCAGCGCCACAGCTTCTTTTACTGCTCGCTACAAATAACATTATTTAAGCTTACACAAGAGCGATCCAGCGGATTTCGTCGTGAAACCAACAGGGGAATAAAAAAATACGATTGAAAAAACTTACAGGAACGGTTTTCTTAAGCATTCTATCCATTGGCGTTTCTTCCTCTACAATTTAAACGATAAATTGAGGCGCTCCGGGTACGAAGGGCGAACTCAACATCGGACAATTTTTTTTTTCATTTTCAGATTCTAGACCTCTTGGTGAATACACCATATAAATTTTATGTTGAGTTCGCCCTTTTTTCCCCTTTAAATACGTAAAAACCGATATGCGGCAAAGCTCTAACTGCGATATCCGAGCGGGTACGAAGGGCGAACTCCACATCCTAGTCCACAACCCCCACTCCTTTTCCCATTCCAGGGCATGACTTTTCTGTTGAGTTCGCCCGTAACATAAAACTTTAAAATGCGAATATCTCGAAACTACGTTTTGTTGAGTTCGCCCTTCGTACCCGGAGCGCCTCAATTGTACATTTAAATTAGTTACTTACGTCTTATGTATTTCCTTAATGCTTTTGAGGCTTTATGTTCGTTTCCAGGAAGTTGAACTATCTATAAAATTTAGCATTTGGTTAAAGTTAAATTTAAAATAGGGCCTTTACATGAAATTTCCCTCCATTCAAAGCTTGTTTGAACTCTTCGGAGTACTTGAGCTCGCCATGATCTTTGCTATCGTTGGTGTCAAACTCTCATCTTCTGTTAAATCTTCAAGCTCTATTTTTTAAAAATTATGAAAGGATTTCTTTAAATTTTAAAAGCGACCATTTTGTTCGAAAA
The DNA here is from genome assembly GCA_014119065.1 of Orius insidiosus. Taxonomy (NCBI): domain Eukaryota; kingdom Metazoa; phylum Arthropoda; class Insecta; order Hemiptera; family Anthocoridae; genus Orius; species Orius insidiosus. The sequence goes on from JACGAQ010003480.1 coordinate 20,025, forward strand.
CGGCTTCGTTAAAGCCCCATTTTCGTCTCAAACTCATTGTTTCGAAATATCTTGTACTGCTTTAGGTGAAACGCGTTTTGCTTGATGAGGCTCAATTGCTGGTCGCGCCTTGCAGTCCACCGTTTATCGTTCTGCTTTTCGATGAGTCAATGGCTCAATACTTTAACTTACATATCTCAGTCGTGCCGCTTGTTTTTTTCTTTATTTCTTTCATCCTCTCCGCATGTTCTTCGTCCAAAATCTTACATCTTTTGTTAAAGTCGATTTTATACCTTCGGACGACCTGTTCGTATTCTTTGAAATAGCATTGCATTCTCTCTTTGTAGAGTTCGCCTTTCTTTTTCATCGCTTCTTGCTTTTTGTCCAATAATGTTCGATGAAACGCGTTTGCAATGATCATCCTCTCAAGACGCGTTTTACATCTGAAGTCATACCGAAAGTTAGAATAGATGTCCAAAGTTAGTTTCAAATTTCCCCTTGACCCTTTTGAGATAGGTGAAGGATGAAACCTTGCAGTAATCATACCTGGATTCATTCCACTAAGTTGATTTCTTCTTGCTTCCGCTTCCGATTTGGCAGTTATAACTCTATCTTGTTTTCTCGCAGATTGATAAGCTACTTTTGAATTTCGTAAAAATTGATTGAACGTCCTTTTCTCTTTTTTGTCATTGACCTAAAATGGGGAAGAATATTGACAATTTCTAAGTGATCGGTTACTTCTTTGTTGATGACATCTTTGATATAAGGGATGTTTTTTCTGTGTAGATATCTACGAAAGTTGTTATAGTCTTTGAGAGAGCATAATATTTCACGGTCGTCGTTCGTGATTTTAAGATCGTTGAGACGTTTTATGTTGGCAGGCTTGGAAAAATAGTTGCTCAGATGCGGATCGTGGACTTCTTCATATTTTCTTTCCATTTCGTAGTTGTACGGGTCTTCGATGGCCATTTCTCCGGTGTCGATTTGCCCTTCGATCTGAAACCCACAGCGTAATACAGGATTCGATGGCCGGTTCTTAGCTTACCGGTTCTCCAAGTCGTCCTCTTGTGTAGTTAGTTTTATACCGAAGCGGTATCGGTATAGAAGGAATTTTGTCGTCGAGACGTCTCGACTTCAACAAAGGAGGAACGTCGTCCGCCTCGATGAAAAACGGCGGTTTCGGAGTTTCTGCGATTATGTTCCCGAGCTTTGTCGGCTTTTGGATACACAAGGTATCGAAAACCGACAAATTCATAATCTCCTCGCTCATCTTGCCTTAAAATTTTGATACCCTTTCCAAATCAAATTATTTAAAAAATTCTACTTAGATCTTCACAAAAAATTTCATTTTTAACTAAAATTTTTCCCATGTGTGCAGAATTTTAATTGCATTTTTACGATGTAAAAGCTGTTTGGTACAGTTGCCTATCCGGTCTTATTATGACCTTAAGATCTTAAGATCGATTCGGCAAAAGGAGGCACGCTAGTACATACAATCGAAAAGGTAGGTTTGAAATAAAAACATGTTTCTGTTAAATTCTATAATAAAAAAAATTCTACTCTATAATATCAAATTATCACAATGAATATGAGAAATTTTACATAGTAACGTAAGTGGCATCGTCATGACACCGCAGTTGTTGTTTTTCGATGACATGAGAATGTATCCGTCGTTACCCCAGAGGTTCGACCATGAATTTTTCACGAGCCAATATTTCTTACCGTTGATCTGCCCGTAGCCTACAGCCAAAACAGCGTGGTCGAGCTCATCCGGTCCGTTTTCTAGAAAAATTGAAAGTTTTTAAAATTACATTTTTTAAAGTTACTTACTGCAGTTTTCGTCGTAGTAAACCCCGTTTGAATAGAACGAAAACGTCTTCTGCGATGCGTCGATTGCTACTGAAATCGGGCCGTGTTTAAATAAAGCGACTCTCAAAGCGTTTTCGTCTCCGGTCGTTACGTTAACGTAACCAGTGATTTTCGCTGTCAAAGGCACTTGGTCAACATGGCAATTGCCATCCTAAACAAAATTTTATCATAAAAAAATGGCACAAAAGGGGAAAGTGTCCTTTTCGGCTTCCATATTTGATATTTTTGGCTCAAAAAGATGAAGGTTACTTTAAAGGAATTCAGTGTAGCCAACCAGAAAAAGTTTTACCTGTCCAAGATAGTTTCCGTAATCTGATTCAAGGGGCAATCCTCCATGTTTCAACATCCACTGATAACTTCTGAAATCTTCTCCACCGTCGCATCCGTTATTGCCATATCCCCATGAGCAGTCGATCAAAGCCTTTCAATGAATTTTTAAATGTTTCACTAGGTTTTTTAAAATACCTGTTGGGAAAGCCTGACTAAATGTCCAGTTTTTACGAAATATGCTCCTTCGATCGCTCCTGTTGTACCAAAACTCCAACAACTTCCGCAGATGGATTGATCTGAAAAGAGTTGATGATGTGCAGTTTAACAATTTTGTATAACAGTTAATTTTTTTTCAAAAATACCTTTTACTGGCGTTACTGCACCATAGAGCCTCCAATCGAAGCTTTCAGGAAGTTGATCTTTCATTTTTCTGATTTTGTTTTCACTGTAAGGAAATGGATCTCCACCGTTGTAAGCTCCAGTAGATCTAAAAGTAAAGTTTAAAAAAGAAATTTTAAATTTAAAAATATGTTACTTCTTTTTTCCTCGAAGCGCTTGAAGCTCGTCGTCTGTCCTGTCGGCCAAATGGTTGACAGAAAGCTGATAACCCAAATTGGCTCTGTTGATGGAACTAATAAATCTGAAGTTATGTGTAAATGCGGTCTTTCTGAAATCATGTTCGGTCTCATTTTTCGTAGTCTTTTCCATGGGTTTTCTTATAATGAGTCCAGGCGTGTTCGATATGTCTGTCTTCGTGAACGAATTCTTTCATCGGGTTGAAAAGCGCCAAATGTTTGATTCCAGGGCCAGGGAAGTTCGTGCATGTCATATCTGTTAAAAATTATAGAGTTATGTTTATTTATTTTTTGTTTATTTACTTTCATCGATGTTGAAGACGTCTTGAGAAGGAATGTCGAAGGTAAACATATCATACTGAAGATAATAATGGTCATAATGCGATCCCAATAACGAATTGTATCCTTTCATCTCGTATTGGATGGGCACCGGCCTTGCTACTTTTGGAGACTTAGGCGATTTCTGCACAGATAAAAAATGTTAGAGGATTCGGATATAGTTTTCCATTCGTACCTTCCAGCGGAGCCACATAGTGTAAGCGCTAACTTTTTCCCCGACGACATCTTTTCTTGTCCATTTTTCGCATTCGACTCCATTGATCATGTCGGTCCCTACGCACTGAAAGGAGAGGTTATAAACGCCTTTGTTTTTTAAATAATACCTTGAAACCAGTCAAATCAGGTAAAATCGTCTGAGGTTTGACTTTGTCGTTCATCGTCCCATTGACTTGAAGACACGTGGGCTCGTTCGTAACGGCCTCAGTGGTTACAGGGGCGATTTTCAACATCGAACCGTACGGACCATCATTGCTTAATTGGTAAGTCTTAACCATTCCTAAATTGGTAGTTTTTAATTAAAATATTCTTTTAAGTAATGACAGGCTTACCTCCGTAGTAGTCGATTCTCGAAGAACCGGAAGAGGCATCATACCAAGCCAAAAAATCTTCTTTCAATTCTGCGTAAGGGATAGAAATCAACCCACGTACCGTATAGGAGTTACTCCACATCGGCGGGTCGTTTCTTTTCGAACATCCTCCACCAAATACGCCGCCTAATGGAAATAATATTTTTTAAATTGTTTTTCCTTTTCAGCCATTTCAGTCAATTCTATCTCGTCAAGTTTCATAAAACCTTACGTTTCAAGTAGGTATTTTATACGTCTTATTATTTTTATAATTTTTTGTACTTCATTCATGATGGATTACTGTTAAAAAACCCAAACACTTGAATACAAGAGTAGTCTTAAAATTCCTATGTTCATTATTTGAGTGGTTTGCACTCGAAAATTATAATTTTTTTTAATTCTATCAGCTTCTTGGCGGTGGCCATTAAGTAAATTGAGGCGCTCCGGGTACGAAGGGCGAACTCGACATCGGACAAATTTTTTAAACTTCCTTAAAGAAGTTATTGTGATACCCTCGACGTCGGGTTTTGGGGAAGGGTCTTCCAGTTTTTTTTCATTTTCAGATTCTAGACCTCTTGGTGAATACACCCATATAATTTTTATGTTGAGTTCGCCATTTTTTCCCCTTTAAATACGTAAAAACCGAAACTTTAAAATGCGAATATCTCGACACAACGTTTTGTCGAGTTCGCCCTTCGTACCCGGAGCGCCTCAATTATGGAGTAAATTGTACTATTTTACAGTGAATTGTAAATGCGATCTCGGAGGCAAATATCGCTATTTTCTTGTACATGATTTTTCACATTTTGCGATTTAAAAGGCATTATTTTAAAATAATAGTCCAGGTTTTTCCATAGTATTTTTTTTAATACTAATACATAATATCTAATATAAAAAAAAAAGGGCTTTTTCCATAAAAAATATTTTAAAAGCTTACGGTTTTATAAAGTTGGGACATTTTAACAAAAGAAATTCGACGTATTTCGATTGAAAAAAATATTTTAATATTTGGATCTAATCTAATCTGGAGTTATCTATTATCTAAATATGTCTAGAAATTTTTAAAATTTTTAATTGTTTAATATTAATAATTTTTTTAAACTTTAATATGTAAATCTTACTTGCGGCGGCGCAAAGGATAAGTAGTGTGGTGATCATTGTGGTCGAAAGGCCTCAATAGAACTGAGCGATTGGTCTTAACGAGGGCTGATTAAAAGGTCGGAGTTCTCATCCGAGATAAGATTATTATCCGTCCTAAGTCAACAAATTCATCACACTCGACTATTCCTTTTGTCTCTCCTTCCCCATCATTATAATCTCTGGTGAAAAAAAAGACAATAAACAGACAAAAAAATGTTTGTTTTTCTCTTTCTTGAAATGGGGAAAAATTTTTTTTCCACCGTATTTTTGATAATTAAACTTTTTTTAAGATTACGTATAAATTCAATATGATTATGTCTACATACTTGATCTACATAAATACTAACCAGAAAAAATTAATCAGAATATTAAAATTCGCATGTACAAGTTGTTTTTTTCTTTTTTCTTGTTAGTTTAATCACAGATTCTAGAACGAAGATGAAGATATTATTACGAAGAATTCATAGCTCTGGAAAATGTTACATCAGTAAAATTTTGATAAGGGGATTAGGGAAATTTAGGAAATATATTCAGGTTGGAAAATTACTGGTCCCCCTCCCCCAAAGAAAAGGTACGTTATTCGTTTTCGAGTTAACGATGGGGGATTCCACCCTGCATACTCATTAATTAAAAATTATGATAGGTAGATTTCGAAACATTCTTAAGTCTTTTCATGAGTGGGGTTCAGGCTAGCTCTTTACTGGAAGAGCCGACATCACAAGTGGTGGGATTAACTCAATCTCGGCTTAGGCTGGCAGATTAGATGGCGGTTAGATTGGGAAAATGGGCGATGGCCCAAAAAAATTAATAAAAAGTCAGTTAATTTTACGCTATATAATCAGTTTTGCTCTTCAAAAACTAGATCAAAAACCAAGGTTTTCTTACTTTTTAAAAATTTTTCCCATCCTAAGAATCACTTGATACAATTCAATATAAAATTGTAATATTTACGTATTCCGTCAGCCGTATGTCAAGTGTCAATTATTACAAATATTTTGAAAATGACTCTTAATATTTTTTAATTAAAAAAAGGAATTAAGAACTTCTCAGACAATACAATAGGCGACCCTTGTTGATTAAAAATAATAAACAAGGTTCTTTCTTGTCGTTTATGCAGAAAATTTTTAACCTTAAAAACATCATTTTAAGGTCATCAATTTAAATCGACTAATATAAGGGGGGGGGGGGGGAGTCTCAGGACAGGTATTGATTCCTTGGGGCTGAAGACTACGAAATCAGGGGCTAGGGTGGCCGAGGGAGTTGAGGCAGCAGTCCTTCCTTAATTCCCCGGTGGTTCAAAGTTCCTACCCTTTTGCTTTTTCGCTTCATCTCTGGAGTTTGAGTTTTCCCTGGGAATGGTGAAGATTCGGACTTACATATTGTCAAGCAAATAAAGATTTAGAAGACTACTAAAATCAGAGAGGCACCTAAATTTAAGGTCCTTGGCCTAAACAAAATTGTTCAATTTTAGCAAACCAAAGAACAGAGATTATGGAAAATGCTCACTAAAAGTGCTAGTGAAGCTTGGTAGATTTCCCGCCTTTTTTAATTTTGGCGCGCTTATTAGTGCGTGGTACTCCGACAGGAGAGACGTTGTCCAGCGATCCGAACGCATACGTGGGCGTTGTTGTTTTCTCGACCGGATCGTCGAGGTTTTCTGTCTATGGTCGCCCTCACGGAAGTTGATTTTTGGAAGGTACGTTTTCATTCTATAATCCTTTCGAGTCCACAGGGATATGTCTATGGCATCTGGCAAATGCCCGCCTTTTTGTCTATGGCTCAACATCGAAACTGAACTATTCGTCTTTCCAATTTTATTTTCATTTTTATACGGAAAGAGATACCTTACGATTTCTTTCAAAAGGATATCAAATTAAATCTTTCATTAATTCTTTCCTTAGTTATTGTTTAAACATCCTTGAAAAGAAAATGGTTCTTTGTTGTTATGATATCATTAGGTTCTCCTTCAAAGAAATTAACATCTTCGGATTAAAGCATCAAGTTTTAAGTGATAAGGGGAGGATAATACTAAAATATGATAAAAACCTTTCTGCAGGCTACTCTCTATTCGAGTTCCTTCCATGACTTGTTCTGCTCTAGAAAGATTCTGGAGCTGTTGATCTTGCGGAAACTGCTGAGAAGCCTGATTGATTTAATCATAACTTTTTTGTTTTTTGGTTAGCTTATGTTGCTTAAGTAAATTGGAGCACCAAACTATGCACTGCCCAGGGCAAAGAACTTGGTGTCTGAAGAAAAATGATTTGTTGCATTTGTTTGCTGTCTGTTTTTCAAACTATTTTAATTTTCAGATTATTGGTGAATAGAAATGGAAGAAGCAAAAGAAGTTCATGGAGATACTCCTGTAATTTCTACGGTTATGTAAGCGTATTCTACAAAGAAAAATGATTTAATATTTCCTTATTTTTAGAGCGGTAAAGAAACAGAAAGTTTGTTGAAAGAGGCGACGACGGTTTCTTCGTTGAAATATTTGCTGGGTGGTTGCAACGAAAATACAGAAGTCGCTCTTATTCCTGTGCCTAGTTCAAAGCGAGAAGGAAAAAATGTTCTTTTTCAAGGTGTCGATGGAGGAAATTTAGATTTGGACAAGGTTATTATTGTTTTTTGTGTTCATTTTTAATCTTAGATTTTAGATATTGTCGAAAATTGGTAAGAATCCAATATTCGATGGAACCGAAAAAATTGAGGATGTTGAAGGCGAAGGATCGGAGCTGAAAGTGATTATAGCTTACAGGAAATTGAAGAAGAAGATGCGTTAAGTTGATATATTGTCCGCACTGCAGTTTTAAGGCATTGTCACAAACCGAAATCGACAGTCATGCGTCTCTCCATGAAATCCGAAATTCATTTTCATGTCCCAAATGCGACTACGAATGTGGGAACTTAAAAGCAATGAAAGAACATATGAAAACATCCATTCATCTCTGACACCTTTTAAATGTTTAAATGTGATTTAAATGCGAAACTGGCTCTGCGTTAAAGAACACATTTCAAAAGAGCATGGACTGATTCCTACTTATGCTTGCTCCATTGTCATTTTACATGACAAAAACGGAACAAATGTACAAGCATTTAATATCGCATCCAGAATCTAATAAAACCATAAGGACAAAAAAGGATTATTTGCATCTTCGGAAGCCTTTGATTCCTCCAAAAGTTCCTGCTGAACATGCAGCCGAAGAAGAAACTTATTTTTGTTCATTTTGCAATTTTCAAGGGACAGATAGTGAAAACTTGATGGAACATATAATATTCATACTGGAGAAAAACCGTTTAAGTTCCGAATGCGAGTTGAGTTTGGAAATAAAAATTCACTGTTGAATCATGCATTGATTCATAACCAAAGAATACATATACTGTGATATTTGTTCTGAAATGTTTCTTAAAAGAAAGATCTCTTAAAGCGCACATGGCTCAACATAATCCTCAACCTCCTAAATACGTTTGTGACATTTGCCAAGCTGAGTGTAGTAGTAACTAGGAAATTTGAGGCGCCACATGGCAAAACATGGTGAAGCTCATTCTTTATCAAGCGTCACATATTCATGTGATCAGTGTGACTATAAAACGATCCATTCATCCAACTTAAGAAATCATTAAAGCGACATCAAGTGAAGTGAAATACGCATGCAAGTTATGTGTGTTTGAGACGCGAGACAAAGAGAATTTAGACAATAAGGAAGTCCATAGAGGTTTAAAACGTTACAGTTGCCTCTCTGCGAGTATAGATGCGTAACTCAAGCTAGCTTAAGGGGTCCACATAAGAACATAC
>JACGAQ010003481.1:0-28549 GCA_014119065.1 Orius insidiosus
TAGAAAAAGTAATGATAAAAGATTTTCAACATTTCGTCGACCGTGGTTTTCCTGTCGATGAAGACACGAATCCCTTGGATTTAAATCTTTTTATTATGACTGGCAAAAAGTGAGTTAAAATAAGTAAAATTTGGAAGAAGGTTTCTTTTTTGTAGATGGAAAGCGATGAGGAATAAACTTACACCGATTTTCACGACTGGGAAATTGAAAACAATGTTTCACCAAATAGTCAACGTTGGGAAAAATTTGAACGGGGCAATCGATAAAGGGAAAAAAGACAGCTTGGATTTGAAAGAAGTTCTTAACTGTTTTTCCATAGACACAATAGGGTAAGATCCAAATACTGAAAAAAGATACACATTTTTTCTTTTAAAATAGCTCGTGCGCTTTTGGTTTGGAGCCGACCAACTTAGACGAGCCGGACACCGAGTTCGTCCGGATGGCGAAATCGGTTTTCGATATGAAACTGACGACCTTTATTCGAATGATAATAATGTTCAATTTCCCGAAAATCGCTAAGTTCTTCGGCTTGGCTAGCTTCGCAGATAGAAAAGCGCAAAATTTCTTTTGCGGCATTATACGCGACACGGTCGATTTTCGGAGGACGAATTCAGTAAAAAGAAACGACTTCATCGACCTTTTGTTGCAGCTTAAAGAAAAGGGATCGATTGATGTACAGAAAGACCCTAACGACGAATATTTAAACATCGACAGTAACACAACTAGCTCTTTTGGTAACTATCCTTTTTCACCTGACTTTCAACTGTTCTTCCTTTAAATGTGTTCGGACTAATCATAATTTGATTCAGAAATAACTGACGATCTATTAGTTGGGCAAGCGTTTATATTTTTAACAGCAGGCTTTGAAACGACTTCAACAACTTTAAATTTCCTCTTTTACGACCTAAGCAACAATCCAGAAATCCAAGAAAAAGCAAGACAAGAAGTTCTTTCATGCTTGGAAAAAATAACGGAAAGTTAGACTACGAAAGTGTGAAAGATATGGAATACGTCGAAATGTGCTTAAAAGGTTGATTCGGGGACTTTTATTTTTTATAAGCATTTACTTTAAAAATGATTATAGAGACCATGAGGATACATCCGACTATATCGGCTCTAGGACGTTTGTGCACAAAAGAGTACACGTTTCCAAACGGAGTGACTGTCGAGGCGGGTGATGGTGTACTCATACCGACGACTTTTATCCAAATGGACCCTTCGAATTTTCCAGAGCCTGAAAAATATGATCCAGAAAGGTTCGCTCCAGACGTTTTTCGCCCTCCTTGCACTTTCTTACCATTTGGCGACGGACCGAGAATGTGCATCGGTACATAAAAATTAACAAAAAGGAATTTCAATCATTTTTTTTTAGCTATGAGATTCGCGATGTTACAAATGAGGTTCTGCGTCGCAAAATTGCTTTCTGAATACCGCTTCAAACTGAACCCGAAAACAGAAATTCCTCCAGTCATCAACCCAACAAGCATCTTTGGTACACCTGCCAAGCCCATTTTGTTCACCTTGACAAAAATATAATTACATAGTAGCAGAAAGTTCCATTTCTCATTTACAAAACAAAGCACAAAATGCTTATCCAAAAACCAAGGGCGCCAATCTGTTAAAATGAGCTTTTTTGACCTGTAAATCTAGGAAGACGCCAAATAAACCAGAAAATACGAAGTTCCTTGACCGAAAATGGCAAATCATAAAAAACATAGAACTCCCAAAAGACCAATGAATTAATCGTGGGGGGAAAAAAAAGTAAAAAAGAAAGGTTTTCTGGTCAAAAAAATTTAATAAAACTCCATCAAATCGGGACAAAAGATTTTTATTTACTAAAGGAAAACGGCAGACTCGTAGAACGGCAAAAAAAACTAGAGGAAATGGAAAAAATCGTCTTCCTTTTCTGATAGATTTTCAGTTTTCTTCAATTCTTCAAAGTTCAGAGATGAAAAAAACTGCTAACACATCACACATGAGAGAACAAGATAGCCGACAATCGACAAAAAACGGAAGGGGGCTAGAGACCTTGGGAAACGCCGCGTGAGTCGATATGGGACTCCACGAAAAAAATGAAAGTGAGTCACAGGCTCCCAGAAACTACATAGAGCTCTTACTTAATCCGCGATGCCGCTTTTGCTCACAACTTTCTCAAGCTCCTTTTAACTCCTGTTCTCCTACTTGATTTTTCATCTTTTCGAATCAAACAAGTATTACTGCCGGTTTATTGAAAATGTGTCATATTGGGCATATTTTAAAATATTTTTCCTATTTATGACGGAAAGAAATTTATAAATTAATTTGATGGTCAAGGGTCTACCTTCTTATTAGATTTCTTTCTTCGAAGTCCACCTTTTTTGTTCTGACTTATACCGCGCGCAATTTGTAGAAAAAGTTTAAAAGAATTTAAAAAAAGTAAAAATAAATTTCATCTAGAAAGAGACAATGATCGTTCTTACTACAAATCCATTGGCTTGCTAGATAGATAGACCAAAAAAAAAAAATGTTATTTTCATTCATTTTCAAGTTATCAAATTATTTTTTTTTTTTTTTTTTTTACATTTCTAATACTTGGAGACTTGCTTTTTACAAGTGTTGATAGAAAAAAAATGGACTTTGACCGCCAACTTTTTTACCTACTACCGAATTCTGTGCATTTTATAATAAATTCTGCTTCTTAAGACAGACAGATCACCGCCATTTTTGCACGTTTTGTAAGCCGCCGTTTTGTGTTAAAAAAAATTGTTATTTTCAAGAGGTCTACGAAATGAAGTAAGTTCTCTCTGAGAAAATTATCTTCATAAACCCTACATTTAAATTTTGCTAATGGGTTAAAGGTAGTAAAAATTAAAATATTTATATTGATTTTATTTTAAAATGTTATAAAAAAAAATAAATTAAACTTAATTTGATGGTGTCCCGACGGCCACGTCAGTTTTTGTTATTTCCTCTTCCTTTTTTCTATCGGTGACGACGGATCCGATGTCAATTTTGGTCACAGGAAGCAAATGATTGATTGGCCCAGATATTACGGAGTAATCAAAAAACGTAAGTTTCTAAAACAAAAATAGAGTAATTAAAATAAAATATAACGTTTATAATATACTTGTTCTTGTAGTTTGTAGACAGGGACGGATAGAAAAGCTGAGATTTCCACCGGAGAGAATAACATGTGTAAACATCTTTGAACGTAAGGAACTAAACATTCGTTAAAACAGACGACCATTTTGGTCAAAAGGTCTCTTTCTTCTGACGTCAACGCTTGCTGTTCCTAGATAAAAAAAAAACGGTTTTTAACACCCAAAAAGATAAGGGATTGAACACAAGCTAAAAAAGGCGTTTCAAACGAATACATACTCTTCGGTAAAAATGGGCTATGGACATTGCTACCGAAGTTAACGCTTGTTCAAGAAGTTTTGTAAACCGCTGCGCCAAACAAAGTGGTGCGCATAATTTCAATTCATTAAAACAGTTGACTAAACTGTTCACATATCGCCCAAGAGGATAGTACAAACTAAGATCTAACGGTGGAGAAACTTCACTCTACAATAAAAATAGTAAGAAACTTTGAGATTGACAAAAAAAACCTGAGGCTCATTTATTTGGGGTAAAGTTTGAGCTTTACTTATTGAACTTTTCAACGAAAATTTGTTCATATCTTCAGTAAATTGTATGGTAGCATTTTGGATTTGTGAGGTCAAATTTTGGTTTAGTTTTGAGACAAAAATTGGAGCGACCAGCGCCCTTAAATCAGCGCCGGCTCGACCGAGCGACTGTCCAAAATACATCACTTGCTCCAAACATTCTGCGGTATCGCTGCAAGTCGACAATTCTCGGTCTAAGATTACAATAAATTCGCCAACCTGAAAATAATATTTAGTCACATAATTTTGAGTGGGAAAACTACTTTGTTGTTTATCCATTCTTGAAGGATGAGATAGTTGTTAAAATGTTGTTTGTTGGTCGTCACTGATGTTTCCTGATCGGGGAAAACGACTGTATACTGGGTGATTATGTTGAACATGTGAGTACGGAAAACATCAATTGTTTTGTTTAGGTGTTGAGCTAAAATTTACATTTAGAATTTTTTGGCTTTAAAGACCCAAATTATGGTCATTTTTAGGCTTACGGTCATTTTTTGGTATTTGATCTAGTGTCGATTTAAACCAGGCATCCCTTGCTTGTAAAAATTTAAGTCGTAGATCTAACTCGGTGAGTACACCCATTCTCCTCAAGACTCCGACGACCTGAAGGCATCTCGGCAGCTGAAGTTCAGAATGCAACTCCCAGATCAACTTTTTCATTAGGTTAATCCAGCAGAGTTCAATTTCAGCAAGTAAATTCTTAAAGAAAATATAAAAACAAGACTACAATCTTACTTGAACGACAGGTATGTTTTGATGGGTTTTTGCTATTCTGCGGACAAAATTCGCAAGCTTAAGGGCATCATCGTAAAGTCCTTCGCGGACCACAGTGTCCATCAACTGCGGAGCTTCAAGAAGTTGAAGGATCGACCCATGCTTAGAAAGACTCACGCTGTTCACCTGTCTCTCAGCCTTAATTTCCCCACATTTCTTCATAAAATCCTCACATTCTGCAGTAAATTTAGGAACCCCTTCCAACAAAGAATCGAGCGAGTTCTCCGTTTTTTGAAACTAAAAAAAATAATCTATTGCAATCAGCTGGTCAAAACTCACCTGCTGAAAAAGTTCTCTGGAACATTCTGCGGTCTGAATAAACGTTTTATAATTTGAAAAAGCGAGACCTTGCGTTTGATTCAAAATCCCGGCCTTCTCGATGTTCAAATGGTCCAATTCTTTGCCTTAAAAACAATAATCAAAAAATTCCTATTTTTTCGATTTACTCACAAAGTTTCTCCAAATTGTAGTCTCCAATTTTGCTTAGATGGTTCAAAAATACAGGATTGTCGCTCCAAGCATCTAAATCAAAATAATAACAAGCAGAATAATTAGGAATTTTACCTGGTAGACCGTCTGGAAACATCAATTTAATCACAGCATCAGAATCCATTTTAGGAATGCCTAATTCTAATTATTGGGTAATAAAAATTATTATCACTGATAACGATAAAAAAATGACAACGTAAACAAAATTTGTTATCGGGTGGTTTACTCACAATGTTGCCTACAAAAAGTTGGCTAACATCGCCTGTTAACCTTCTCACCGGCCGGAAACCTTTTTCTTCAATTTGTCAACATGACTGCTCCAAATCATTGATTATAAATAAGTTATTTAATTTTAAATTAATAATTTTGTTCTTGTTTTGTTATACATGATGATTTTTCCGATCTTTTCATTAATTTTTCCGCTTATTTTTCGACTCGTCCGGGCGGATGAGGTTCTCGGCTGCAACGGATTCGTCAAAAGTGAAGTCGAAATAGAATATTCGAAAGTTGTAATCGAATTGTAAGGCTTAATTTTTTTTAAAATGTTGGTCAACCTGGGGATTCGTGTTGATTTGTTGGTCTTACATAAATGCGAGAGAAGTGGGGCTTTTTAGCCAGAGTTTGACCACTGACCTACGTGTATTGGGATATGCATTGACTTTACTGTCTTGATGGGTCTAAATGGGATATTACATAAGAGTTTGATCACCCACCTACGAATTTTAAATTTCTACTTTATATTTTCAGATTTACAAAACAGGGGAGTTTAAAAGATCAGACAGATTGTGCGCCAAACAATGGATATTATTTTCTTCCGATTTATGATAAAGGGGAATATATCTTAAAAGTTTCACCACCAGAAGGATGGCATTTTGATCCGTCTGAAGTATCCATAACCTTCGACGGAGTCACCGACCCATGCAGCACTGGCCGCGATATCAATTTCAATTTCAAAGGCTTCTCCATCGTCGGACAAGTTGTCAGTGATGGCCACGATGTCGGTCCGAGAGGAGTCACCGTCAACCTTTTCAAAAGCGGCACCCACGTTTTGACCACTTTGACGGAAGATTCGGGACATTTTAAGTTTTCGCCGGTTTCTAGCGGGAACTACATAGTCAAGATATCGCATCCGAAATGGAAAATAAACTCGATAGAGTCTTCTGTGGAAATCAAGAACAGCAACGGAGTTGTCAAACCGAAAAGTTTGACAGTTTCAGGCTACGATGTCACTGGATTGGTCACCAGCGACAGCCAGCCGATCTCTGGCGTAACTTTCGTCTTATTCTCTAAAAATAAAGTAAGCATACTAAAGACAGACAAATTTTTGATAAATTAAAACTTATCATAATCCGTGCTAAAGATTCCTCACAGCCTTTCAACTAAAATTTTCAAGTTTCTTTCTATTGTCTCTGAAAATGTTGCTAAAAACAAAAAAAAAAAAAAAATTAAAAACATTTTAAAATTTCAGCTTAAAATTCAAGGATGTGAAACATCAGAGATTCCAGAATTTTCAAGGTCAGGATTACCTTTGGATGGATATTCCTTAGCTTGCCATGTATTATCGACTTCTAAAGGCGAATTTACGTTTGAAAACCTTCCACCTGGCGATTATATTCTTGTTCCGCATTACAAAGGATCGAAAAGTACCAAATTCGATGTCCATCCGAGAAGCTTACCATTTACGATGTCGCATGGAAGTCACATCTTAGAAACAACTTTTGAAGTCAAAGGTTTTACAGTGAGCGGTAAAATTTTGTGGTCGCCCAACGGTAAAGCGATGAGTGGAGCTAAAGTTTTCGTCAACGGAAAACAAGTCTTTGAAACATCCGCTGATGGCGTTTACAATCTAGAAAGCATGCGAGCTGGATCCTACAAAATCCGCGTTGAAGCCAGTAAGAAAAAAGTACAAATTAGTTCCGGACCTTTCAATTTATGGGAAAAGTTTCTTGACAGCACCAAAATTTTCTATTTGGTGCAAAGATACACCAACTTTAGCCGGAAGAAAGGGTGAAAAAGTCCATGCTAGGGTTAAAATGAAAGGTTCGGCCCTTTTTTTGTTTTTGGCCTAAATGCATCATTCTGCAACATTTTTTTAACCTCTTTTTTTAGAAAACGTAATTTTTGAAGAAACCGAAATTACCGTTTCTTCAACCACCCTACCTGACCTCTACCCAAAGAAATATCAAGTTTGCGGCTACCTTCATTCGCCGACCAGTTCCGGACCTTATAAACTAAACATAGAATCTGAAGATGGGTCCAAAAATGAAATATCTACCGACCCCAAAGGAAATTACTACGTATTTTTATCAACCGGAAAATACACATTTGCACCCATTGTCGACCAATCACAAAAAGACTTATTGTAAACCTTTCATTATTTATAAAACTTAAATTACATAAAATTTCAGATTTTCTCCAGTTAAAAGAGAAGTTTTAGTCAATAATGTGTTAGAAAATATCAATTTTTCTCAGCTAAAAAGCACCGTTCAAGGTAAAATAAACTGTATGTCGGTTTGTCCGTTGATAACGGTGAATCTGAAGCCGAAAGGACAAGGAGGAGCTCTTCAAACTATCGCCAAAGGTATGATATAAATTAATAAATAAAAATTAATGTTTTGACGTTTTTTAGGTGGAGTTTACGAGTTTAAAGATGTCCTCCCTGGGGACTATGATGTCTATATTGAACCTGGGCTTGGTTGGTGTTGGGATAAGGAGTCACTTTCATTATTTGTAATAAATGAAAAAACTCAAGTGCCAACTTTCACTCAATCTGGATTTACTGTCACAATCGTTTCATCTCATGATACTAAGGTATTACATTAAGAAAATAAACTTCTTACTTATAAAATTGGTTTTAGGTTGTTTATTATAGTGAATCAGAGCCGAAAGAAAAGCATGATCTAAACGTAAGCCCTGGAAGTACCCATATTTGCGTGACGAAAGCTACCCCATATATTTTGAGCCTGTTGGGTGCCATAAATATGAGAATCCAAAAGTAAAATGGGTTACCGGAAGTGTATCTTTAATAGCGACTTCTCATGCCAACACATTTTTCCTCACATCTCCCGAAGTGATTGCTGATTTAAGCATTGAAGTCGTTTTTGAAGATGAAACAGTAAAAAATTATCGCCAAAAGCAGAGAAAATCGGAAATTCCGTCAAATATGAAATGACACTTCATTTAAAAGAAGATGAAGTTGTCCAAATTTCGCCGAATGCTGGACTCTTTTTGTTCACTCCTTTGACTTACAGGCTCAAAGGAGGTTCTGACTGTGCAAATACCTCTCAGGCTTTATTCTCCGCTGAAAAAGGAGAAGTCATCAAAGGTATATTCAATATTATAAATGCTTTTCTAAAATTTTTTTGTAGGTAAAATAACAACGGGAGATAATACAGGATTAGGAGATGTTGTTATCAACATATTGGATGAATCTGGAAATATAATTGCCACACAAAAATCAGGCGAGGATGGAAAATATCAACTTCCGCCTATAAAATCTGTGTCGAATTTCAAGTAAGATATTTAGATTGTCTTTTTGCTGCTGTAGGTAACATGGGATGCCTAAAGACCCAGGAAAATGAGGCTGTATTGGCCAAAAAACCGAGGGAAAATGGTTGTTGGGGCTAACTGCATTCTCCAGTCACTGGTTATTTTAAGTTTCGCTGGGTACAGCGAAAGACTTGGGGAATGGCCAAATGAATTTGGGTTGATTGGTGATTTTCTGGCCTAAACGCAGGAAAAGCCCTAAATCCGAGTAGAAACATTGCTTCATAAGGGCGGAAGAGTAAATGATTTGAACTACTTTTTTATTTGTTTAGGATTGTAGCTGAAAAAGAAGGCTTTGTATTGACCCAACTTGGAAAACTGGGTGATTTCAGTGCCCATAAATTGGCCCAAATTACTGTCTCTGTTGAAGACTCAAGCACAAAAGAATCTCTCCAGGTACAATCCATATTTAAACTTAAGTTTCTAAGATGATTTCTAGGGAGTACTTCTTTCATTGTCTGGAGGTGAAAGTTACCGTCGAAACGCGCAGACAGATGCAAATGGAGTCATGTCTTTTCTTTCCTTAAGTCCTGGGGAATATTTCCTTCGCCCTATGATGAAAGAATACAAATTCCATCCAGCGAACAAGATCATTAAAGTGGAAGAAGGAGCGACTGTTACTCTTTCGCTGAGTGGTGAAAGAGTCGCCTACAGCGGAATTGGCGAAGTTACTTCTTTGAACCGGGAAGGAGAATCTGGAGTTGTTGTGGAAGCAGTCGGGCTTGAAAAATGCAATCTTCTTCAAGAAGAAGCTACTTCAAGCGACACCGGTGTCTTCAGAATTAGAGGTCTTAAGCCCAAAGTAAGTTTAGTAATCCACAAAAAAGAGTTAAAACAATTTTTTTAGTGTAAATATCTTATAAGAGTGAAAGAAGGTGCTGAAGTCAACCATCATATTCAGACGTCGATGCCTGACAATATAACAATTGAGATTGACAATTCGGACGTTTCTGGAATACTTTTGTATGCGATGAGGCCGAGTATGAGGCTTGATGTGTCCGTTTTTGTTGTTCCGGACCGTCCAGAAGACTTAAAGACGTTGAAAGTTCGTCTTAGTCGAGAAGATACACCTGAAGTTGCGCTTCACGTTTCTAAACTTTCGGACTACAAGCCAAGCCCTAGTGGATACAGTTTGGACAATGTGGTGTTAACTATGCCCCCTATTCAGGCTGATGGTCGCGGTTACATCCTTCAGCTTGAATCCTCGCTTTCGCAGTCGACCCACGAATATGTTAACCGTCCCATCCATTTCAAAGCCACCGGATCTTTCAAGCTTTTCAGACTTCCGTTTTCACCCAAAATTAAATCACGCGATCCAGAACTTTCTCAATCTTCATACCTAGTTTTACCTCTAATCCTTTTAATCACGTTCGCGTATTACAACAAAGAACTTTTGATCTCCATCTTACAAATTGTTTTCGATCGTTTAAAAGTCGCCCCGGTCAAAAATCATTCTGATGACTCTTCATCCGAGCCTTTTACCGACTATCCAAAAAAGAAGTCGAAATCGAGAAAAACATAATATATTTAAGGTTACCTTAAATCTAGTCTTAAAGTATTCTCAAACAATTCAGGTAAGTTGCCCAGACTGCAATTCGGCAACACAGGTTTTGGTACAATTTTAATACACCTTCATCTCTCATTCCTTTGTGTATTTCAGTAAATTTTGTCAATAAACAAATTTTTACATGCTTGCACGTATTTTTAACTTCCAAAAATCCATTTTAAAAGTGATTTTTTAAGAAAATTTTGTAAACGAGGGGATAATAGAGGACTCTAAAAAAAAAAAAAAAAAAAAAGATAATAAAAATATAAAATTGTATTTCTATGGCATCTTAATTATGAATCAGTTGTAATGAATGATGCTTTCAGGGTTGCTTCCAATTTTTCAATCTGCCTCATATTCTTGTCCATTTTTGAGTTACACTCATTCCCAACAAAACTAAGATACTAAAATGATTTTATTAATTAGCAATTTTTTTAAATGATGACAAACCTTAGAATCAACAAGCAATTTTCCATCTTTTGAAATAGGAACTTCAATATTCAGCGTACTCCTTATTGCAAGAGTTATTTTATTGTTGGCACCAAGGACGATCCCTGAATTTCTATAACCGCAATTTAACGCACAATTGAGCTATAAAAATAAAAATAAATAGAAGGACTATATGGAGCAGAGAAGTGTTTTGAACCCTCTAGCCCTCAAGATCAAACAGGTCCTTACTAAAGATTTGGCACTCTCCAAATTCTGGCAGGCGACATGAAGGATGAACGGCTCAAATTTAACGATCATATCACAATTTTGATTTTGAAAGCAACTTTCGACGAAATCTTCATTAACCAATCGCTCGTGAGTTGTATAAATCCATTGGCAGCCTTTTTTAAATTTTCAACATTCTAAAATTAATAATTATTTATTATATTTTAATGTATTCAACATTTACCTGAGATACTACAATCGTCCTACCGGAACAAGAACTTAAAGTGACAAAAGACTTATGAGAATTTAAAATTTCAATTATATTAGATATTAAAATGTCTACTTCGCCTTTTTTACTTAAATCTATTCCTTTAAGTGTTTGCTTTTTAAAATTAAAAAACTCTTTGTCATTCATAGTAAAAATTGTTAAAAAAAACTGTAAGAGATTTTGAACGGGCATCACCTTATCATAACAACGTTATCATATCTGATATCACACGTTTTGTTGTTGTTGATAGGAAACAGTTTGACCAACAACAAGGATTAAAATATCCCGTTGCACACCAATATCTGAGTGTATTCTTTTGAAATGGTGTTCTTGGCTAGACACCCCAAAAATCCAGTAGTGCATAAGGTTTTCTTGGCGAAAAAAGTTCAGGAAAACCTAAAAAAAAAAAAATCGGATAAAATTTGCAGGTTGGGATGAACTGCATTTTCTAAATTTGGTTTCTTCAACAAAATAAAAATTAACAAAGTAAAAATCCGAAAACAGATTTTAAAAAAATGTGCTTATCTATACCTCACAAAAATTGGGCCAAGAGGTGGGGGGAAAAAATCGCACGATGACCCAGTCAAAAAGGGGTATTTTTGCAGGAAAATCGGAAATTTAAGAAAATTTGGTTGAAATGGGATTTCTTGGCCGAACTATAATAGCCCGGAGAAAAAATAAAATAAAATAAAAACGCCTAAAGCTCGTTACAAAGGTTCTCCGCTTAAAAAAAAGATAAAAAGTTTCGTTTGGCGGGCTCTGCAGACGAAAAAAATTGAACAACTTTCTATTCTTGGCAAGCTATGGCGAATCCACCCAAGTATTAGAATTTGTTTATTGTACTAGATTCATTTCTTTGTTTGATTAAAAATAGTGGGGGATTGACCTTTGTAATCCTTTATGCTATCTATTAGTCACAAAATGGATTTCAAAATGAAAATAACAATTTTTCTAGTAATTTTATCGAGTTTTAGTGGTTCGGAAGGTGCCAATTATAATTCAACATGGCCAGATTTTATCAGCGACTTAGTTTTGGCGGAGGTGAGACATTATTTAAACTCCCACAACGATACGAACGTTCCTATACCGAATGTAGACGAATATTTTGAAGTATTTGGTGGTCTCAAGGCGGAGTTTGTCGCGAACAATGGGGTTTTTCGAAACCCTGCGACTGTCCAGCGACTCGGGGAAACCGAGATTTTTCATGGGAATAAGAAGTACCTTCTGACGCTTAACATTGGGTTTAAAACGATGACTATTTACTTCCCGGAGTATACTGCTAGAATACCTTTGCTATCAGAAAGCGGAGAGATTTATATACAAGTCGGAAAAAATGCGATGGTCGTACAGGTAACTGTGATTTATTCGCCCAAATGCATCGTCACCGTCAACGAAGTTAAAGTGACCGAATTTGAAGATCTTTCGGTGAGCATAACAGGCCTCGGAGTTTTAAATAATCTCGAAGCTCAAATCGTTCGGAGATGTCTCGCAGCTTACAGAGATTCCTTTACTCCTCTCATCGAAAACATCGTCAACTCAAAACTCCAAGAAGTTTTCGCTAAAACAAGCCTCTGTAAATTCAAACCATCGTAATGATCACCTATAAAAATTTAAGTTTTAAATTGTCATAAGTTTAATTTAATGAGTATGGCATATCCAGGATTTTAAAAATAAAAGATTTTTTTGTTGAAAAATTAACACCCGATATCCTCAATATGCTGTCTAGTAATTTGAGTTTTTCTTACCTTAAGGAAACGACCAAAATCTGTTGACAGTTTTTTTTTGGCCCTAAAAGCTGAAGAAATTTCACTGAAATCTGTAAAAAGAGGTCCCCTTGCCCAAAATATAGAGGAAAACTAAAGAAAAACAGGTAAAATGGCTTTTTTTGGCACAAAAAATCTTGTAAAATTGGAGTTTTTGGACCAAAACATTGAGGAAAAGGACCAAAATCTGGTAAAAAGGGTTTCTCTAGCCCGAAAAATTTAGGGAAAAGCCTGAAAATCAGGTAAAATGATTCCCAGAGGAAAATAACTCTAAATGTGGTAAATATGGTTCTAAATATTTTTTTTGCCTCAAAAAAACTGAGATTTCTTAACCAAAATTTGATGAGTACGTAGTAATTGGGAATAACCGTTATCTTGCGTTCTAAAAAGTTAATATCGTTCGGGTTCGTTTCTCATAAATTCAAAACTTAGAAGTCGCATATACGAGTCTTGTCACGTCTCATGAAACTCCCAGGGTCTTTTATATGTGTTGAAATAAAAGTGATCATTAAAATAGGCGTCCGATGATATTGCTCGGGACGTCTCATGAGAAACACCCCGGAATCACGCACTAGAAGACGAAAAATCTAAATGGCATTCGATGTAGACAAGGCGTGACTGAGTGACCTGTTTAGTTTTGAATATAAAACAAGAGACATTTTTTTTCTTTCAGTTATGAAGTGGACGATTTTCGTTCTTTCCTTCCTGGTCGTCCCGGCCCTCGGAAACGGCTACTTCTATCAACCAGCACTTTCGACTCCGTACTCGCAGAGTAAGTGGACTGATATATGGCCAAAACGTGATTCTTTCTTTCTCATTAACGAGCTTCCTCTCCACGGACGTTTTTCATGATTTTACCCTCGGACCAATCTCATCGACCTCATGTAATAATACATCCGGAAGAAATTGTAACAGCCCCTTGGGGGAAACAACTCAAAAAAATCCTTTCTGTTACTTCTTCGTAATTGAAACGCCCAATTCAATTTCTATTTTTTTCTCTACCAAATATTCCATAAGTATTATTTTGGCCAAATTTATGGAATTTTTAAACAAAACTATCCATTTTTCTTCTACAATAAGTTATAACACCTGGGCAACATGATTATTTAGTTTTCACAACTTCGACACCCGTATTTTCTAGCAGGAAAAACAAGTTAACACTATAGTTTCGAAAGTTTTGTTTATAAATAATTTAGTAAATAATTACAAGAGTAGAAGGACAGAGGGCTGTTTCGGAAGGAGTTTAAGTTGTTCGAGCCCTCTGAATTATGGAACCGAGCCACAGGAGAGCAACTTTCTGATGGTAGCGGGGCGGGGAGGAGGCTGTCAACTCCCAAAGGAGAAGAGAACCTTGTCCTCAGGTTACTCACCACACTTACACATTACGCCTTTTTCTTCTTTTTTTCCCCCTCACCCCTTAAATATTTATCATTTGACCCTCAATTCCATTGCTAAAAAGTATCAAAAGTTTAAGAAAAAAAAGATTTATTCACATATTTTTATGAATGCTTTCTTTATTGATGGAATAATGTGGGGTTTGGGGTGAGTAGACACAAAAGAACTGGCTTAATTACACTGTTTTTATTAAAATCGTCATTAAACTTCAAAATACAACTTAATTTAACATCGGACACTCTTTACTGCACGCCTTGTAATCGAAAAAACTCCCGGCAACCCCTCTCTTCTCACCTTCCCAAAACTCTCCCATCGTCCCTTTCGGCACTTCACTCTTATCTCTGACGCTCGCATGACGTCACTTCGACAACCCTACATCCTCTCGGCCATCCCCGTCATCCGTCCCGGATGAACCGTCGTCCTGGTGCCAGATTTTAATGTTTTCGGCGCTAGTCGTCGTGATCCTCGGGCCTTCGTCGCCGCCTACTTTCCTGACTTCGTAGCGATCTTTTCCCAAAATCTTGGAGATTTTGTAAGGACCCAAAAATTTTCGTTTCGTTTTTGACTGAGTGACGAATTGGGTACGTTTAATAGCGACTAGATCGTTCACCTTGTATTTAGTAGCCTCTTTCTTCTTCTTGTTGTACGTGTGGATATTTTCTTCTTGAATTTTCGCGATTTGACGTTTTGCTTTCTCGCGGAGTTCTTCCCGTTTCTCGGAATAAAAACGTGCGCATTCTTCTCAATGATTTCTTTCAGTCTCAGTTCATCGGGCGAACGCATATCAGTTCCTATCAGCAGTTTAAATGGTGTAGTACCGATCGATCGATGATATGACCCGTTTATTGCAGTCTGGACACGTTTGACATGCTTGTACCAATGTTGAGGAGAGTCCAAAGAGTACTTGGTCAGAATGGGAATGATTACTTGGTTAACTCTTTCCACCTGGCCGTTTCCTCGAGGTACGCCGGTCGTAATGTGAATCAAGTCAATCTGTCGATCATTGCAAAATTTCTTAAAAACGTCGCTGGTGAAAGCTGATCCCTTGTCTGTAATGATTCGTCTTGGAAATCCGAATGTGGCAAATTGAAGTTCTAGCTTGTCTACTACTTCATTCGTCGTCGTACTCTTCGTTGGATATAACCATACAAACTTCGAAAAGGCGTCGGCAACCACAAATATATGTTTGTACCCTTTTGCCGTACTTGTTAGAGGTCCTAGATGGTCTATATGAAGCGTCTCTAAAGGTACATCGCCTTTGTCGATCGGGTGCAGTGTTCCTTCGATTTTACCTCTCTTCCTCTCCGTAAGAATGCAAGGTACACAATTCTTTATGATCTTCTCAATCTTTGATGTCATATTAGGGAAATAATATTCTCTCTCCAACAATTCTTTTGTCTTCTTAACTCCAATATGTCCCATTTCATGAGCTTTCATGATGACTTCAGACTGCATACCTCTAGGGATAACAAGCCGTCGGTATTGTTGTCGTCTTCATGGTAAAGCAGATCATTCGACATCACAAACGATTTATATGGTCCATACTTCAACAATTCAACAACTGCACGAGATTCGCTGTCATCATTCTGTAAGTTCTTAACTCGTTCCAGCAATTCCGTTCGAATTAGGTAAGCTGTAGGATTACGACTAAGCGCATCGCAATGAGCCATATTTTTTCCTGCTCTGTGTTCGATCGTAAAGTCGAATTCGTCCATCTTGAGTGCCCATCGTGCTATTTTCGGCGAAAGGTCCTTCTTTGTCAACGTAGTTTGCAATGCAGAGCAATCAGTCACAATATTAAATTTTAAGCCAAGCAGATATACACGGAATTTCGCGAGCGCTTTTACTATCGCTAGAAGTTCTAACTCGTAGCTCGACCGTTTCGATTCAGCTTCCGTCGTTTTCATCGACATGTAATAAACTGGATGGAGTTTTGTTCCATTCTCGTCGTACTGAAGTAATATCGCTCCGTATCCTTGAGAACATGCGTCTGTGTGCAATTCAGTCTTTGCTTCTGGGTCGTAAATTCGAAGTACAGGTGTAGTGCACAATAACTCTTTCAATTTTTCAAAGGCGTAAATCTGGGGATCCTGAAACTCGAAGTTAACTCCGTCCTTAGTCAAATCGGTTAGTGGCTTAGCAATCAAAGCGTAGTTTCTGACGTATTTACGAAAGTAGCCTGCAAGACCGAGAAAACTTTGTAAGGCTTTCTTCGTTTTCGGCATCGGAAAATTTCGTATGGCGTACGTTTTGGCATCGGAAGGTCGAATCGTATTATTAGAAACCAAATGACCAAGATAATCGATTTCAAAATGAAAGAACTTCGATTTGTTCCAATTAATCATCAATCCATATTCTTTGCATCGTGTTATAACTTTTTCCAATTTTTCCACCGCATCTTTTTCATCACGTCCGGGAATAATCGCGTCATCAACGTACAACATCATTGTACCATCAGCAATAAGATCATGAAAAATGCTGTTTATGAATCTCACAAAAGCCGCTGGAGAATTACAAAGGCCGAAAGGAGCTCGAAGAAACTCGTATTGCCCATCCGGTACTACGAATGATGTAAATTTTCGACTTTCCGTATCAAGTGGAACGTGAAAAAAACCGTTTTTCAAGTCTAAAGTCGTGAATATGCGTGCTCCAAATAATCTATCGATTTGATCTTCTATCAGCGGAAGCGGGTAACTGTCTTTAACAATCTTTCTGTTAAGTCGTCGAAAATCCACACATAGTCTTGATCCACCGTCTTTCTTCTTCACCAGCACTATCGGGCTGGCATATTCCGATTGTGAGGGTTGAATAATGCCGTTGTCCAGCCATTCCTTAACAAGATCGTTGACTATCCCTCTTTCGATCGGGGCAAGTCGGCGTGGCGCTTGTCGTACTGGTACGTCGTCCGTAAGACATATTTTTAATTTTACTTCCGAAAATTTGGATGGAATCGGGTCGTAATTTTTATGCAAATCTGCAACAAAATTATTATAAGCTGGAAGGCCCACGTCAAGATCGGTATCTGTTCTATTAATCGAAAATATCTTCGGAACATCATAAATCTTTTTAATTGAAATAATCTTCGAATTTTGAAGTAATAGTTCGACATAATCGAGAAATTGTCGTCCCAAAATTAAATCGTAAGGTATGAGATTATCGTCTACGACATGGAAATCGAGCTGGTAGTCTTCATCTTTAATTTTAATCGTTTCAGTAAAACATCCATTAGTTTTAAATTCGTGAGATCCTATTCCATTAAACGTAATTTCATCATTTCTCAATTTAATGTTAATACGACGTAAGCATGATTGTCTAATTAGATTAATATCGGCTCCAGAATCAAGTAGACCATATAAGTCGGCATCTTGAAGCGTCAAAGGAGTAACGATAGGGGTTGAAAACGCGTCTGATCTTGCGTTCGGCGAAGGGCGGGCGGGCGGATGCATGGTTACCCTTTTCCTCGTAACGTTCACTCGTTCCGTGCCTTGTTTTCGTTTCGGACAATCTTTGCTTTTATGCCCGAAGTCGGAACAATTAAAACATCGTGGACCATTTTCTATGAATTTGCACGTATTACTTTCATGATTTCGGCCCCCGCAATTATAACATCTCTTCATATCGCTGCGCGACGTGGTGATACGAGTCGAGGAGGTTACTGTAGGGCTCGAGGTCACCGGTCCGATCGTTTGTTTCGGGCTTTTCATCGTTACTTTCGACAAACTTTTCATATTTTCGTACAGTTTTAATTTTTCCCTAAATTCTTTGCAAGTTTTTGCACCAAACAAAATCATTTTGTTTTCGGGACGATCGTCAATGTTTTCTATGACGTATTGAAAAACGCAGGAAATTTCGATATCGGCTTCTTTTGATATTTCTAACATTCTGTACAAAAATTCCGTCAAAGTTTCATTTGTTTTCGGTTTAAGTCGTTGCATTTTTTCGTGTACTATTTTTGACGACGAAATTGGGGCAAATTCGGTTATCAAAGCGGCCTGAAATTGTTTCCACGTCTTAAAAGGTCGTTCATAATTGATAAAACGGCGTGCCGAATTCGTTAACAAACGTCGTCCGTAAATAAGTTTTTGAACCTCCGAGAGTTCGCAAAGTTTTGCCATATCGTTAAAATTTTTCAGCCATTGTCGAACGCCCATCGCATCATCTTCACCCGAAAAGTTTTCTACACACGTTTCCATATCGCGAAATGCGATTAAATTTGGGTATCTACGGGAAACGCGCGCTTTTTGATCATCGTTATCATGCACGTCATAAAAATCATCATCATTATCATGCAAATCGTCATCATCATCATCGTCTCTATCATGCAAGTCGTCGTCATCATCGTCTCTATCATTTACATCGTCGTCGTTTTTAACATCGGAAACATGCGTTTCATCGTTAGGTTTTGACCTGCGGTCGTTGACCTTTTGTTTTCGTCGTAATTTTTCATCGTTAGCATCGGAATCTATTAAACGTTGAAGTAATTCAAGTTTCGTACCTGTGGTATCGAGATTTCGTTGTTGTAAGATTTCCCGAAGTCCCGCAGCCGTATAAAACTTATAGTCCAACGTCGCCATTTCGATGTATCCCTCGCCGCCAAACAAAATCCACAATTAACGAAAGCGGCCCCCAATTTTGTGGGGTTTGGGGTGAGTAGACACAAAAGAACTGGCTTAATTACACTGTTTTTATTAAAATCGTCATTAAACTTCAAAATACAACTTAATTTAACATCGGACACTCTTTACTGCACGCCTTGTAATCGAAAAAACTCTCCCGGCAACCCCTCTCTCACCTTCTCCAAAAACTCTCCCATCGTCCCTTTCGGCACTTCACTCTTATCTCTGACGCTCGCATGACGTCACTTCGACAACCCTACATAAATATGCCATTCGTTGACGTAAGTCGAGTTGTAACCTCCGAAATCGCAAATTAAACGTCCCAGTTCGCTTTTTCGTCCGCAATTGATCTGAAAGATACGCACCCCCTTTTTCTGGCTTCCTAAAAGTTTTTCAAAATGAAAATAAAATTTTTAAAATATAATGGTACTTGAATATTGTTTTAAAAAATTTTTCTTCGAATTCGGTCTTCTTGAGGTAACTACAAATGACGTAGTCTTCGAGGAACATCCGACGTCCTTCCCAGGTAGCGTAGCCTAGGGAAAGGACCGCGCATCCTCTTAATTTTTTTTCTTCATCTATCATTGATAAGATATTAATTTTTTTTTGGAGAAATAAAACATTACCTTCGGCAAGAAGGCAAAAAAAAGCAGGCTTCTCGTCCAGAAAGCATTTCCTTTCAAAATCTATAAAGTTATATTTTATTTATTTGATAAGCGTTACGTTAAGAGTGGAAGGGCCCAGGAGAAGGCTTTCACCATATTGCTCTTGGGGAGAGAAAGATTTTTAACTGGGATTCGCAGATCAATAGAGTTGGCGCCGCGCCGCAGCCACTGAATTTACGTACCTTTCCAATTTATTTTTTTCAAAAGCCCTTCTTCCTTCTCGGCCTGAAAATAAAAATTAAAACATGGGAGAGTTTATTTGATGCACGATCGGCGCTACAACAGTTCTTCGGGCTTAAAAAAAAGAGAAAAAAAATGAAAGGAAGATTTTGTCAATTTTCTTTTTGAAAATGAAATGAAAATTATGACCCCATAATGTCAAAAGAAACGACAGACGGTCGGAGTTTTCCGAGGTCTGGGAGCCCTCTCTCAAAAACCAAACATGTAGGGTATTACAATAAATTCTATTTAAGGACGTTAAAACAATTTCCTCCTTTATATCCTGTGACATTCAATTTCAAAAATGATTTCACCGAATAAAATTCAAAATAAAAATTTTACCTCATATAATTCAATTATTTTCGGGCAGTCCTCTCTTTTGGCGATTCTAATTGAATTGTTGTTCATTTTATTTTTATTCCCTTGAATTTTAATAAACTCGAAAATTGGTTTAAAGTGTTGAAATAAAAGATAAAACTTATCGATTATTTTAAATAAAAAGTGATATCACATCAAACGAAAGAATTTTTAATTTAATTGAAGCAATAATCATTTAAATAAATAGAAATATAAATAAAAAATTGATTAGCTTAATGAAATTTATTTTATAGAAAAGTTTAATTATTTATAATTAATGAAAACCAATCCCACTGTTCGATTTGTGTACCATTGGTTCCGCCATATTTCAACATGAAATTTCCCATATAACTCTTGTTTTTCGCTTTACATTGAATTTCGGCAATTCCAGTTTGTACGGCGATCTAAAAAAATTAGTTAAAATAAAATTTAAAAGTTAAAATCTTACTTGGCAAAGTTTTGAAATTAAATTTTTCTCCAAAATAGAATCTTCGTATTTTTGTAATAAATAAATTCCTTCAATAAATATCTTTTTGCCTTTCCATACAGCCCATCCCAACGACCAAAGGGCACAGCCGACTAAATTTTCACCGTCTACGCAAAAAGTTATGGAGTAAAACTAAAAATTTTTTTTTACCTTCAGCGATCATACAGTGAAGAGAAGGATGGTAATCATCAAAGCAGTTTTTCTTAAAATCTAACGAAGTTCAAAAATTTTAAATTTTTTATATGCTAAAATTTTTTTCACCTTTAAAGTCGATTTTGATTTGATGTTCTATCTAAAAAAATTGAATAAATTATACAAAATACATAAATAAAAAAAATTACCTGAAGAAAATCGACGATTTTTTTGCTGTCGTCAACTTCAGCGAGTCTGATATTTATTGAATCGATGTTCATATTTGTAACCTGAAAAAGGAAGGCTGTACTTAGGTTCAATGTTCTCAAAAGTCGATCTTGGTGGGTAATACGATAACTTCTCTTTGAGAAAAAAAATGAACTCCAATACTTCCTCAATTTTTAATATAATTCTGAAATATATTTTGTAGGCCAATAACGCTTATAAATGTTCAAATAAACTCTCTCA
Organism: Orius insidiosus; assembly: GCA_014119065.1. Lineage (NCBI taxonomy): Eukaryota > Metazoa > Arthropoda > Insecta > Hemiptera > Anthocoridae > Orius > Orius insidiosus. The sequence continues at coordinate 21,024 of JACGAQ010003481.1, forward strand.
CAATATGAATTCAAATAACGAGTTTTGACTAGGACCATGATAATTCCTCCCCACCAGGAGCCACACAATCAACGAGCCTTCCCTTACAGATAGGTTACAAACATGAGCCGAATAATAATACGTCTCCCTGAAAAAGACGACTGCCAAAAAATCGTCAATTTTCTTAAGGTAATTTTTAGTAAAACAAAATGCACAATTTATTCATTTTTTTAGAAAGAAACACAGTTAGAAATTGATTTAAAAGGTATTTTATATTATTAAAATTATATTTTATTAATAAAAAAATAGATTTTAAGAAAAACTGTTTTGATGATTACCATCCTTCTCTCCATTGTATGATAGCTGAAGGTAGAGAAAATTTCTTAAAAAATATTTTTATCTTGAATTTTTGTGTAGATAAAAGTGAGGAATGTGTGGTTGGGTGTGTCCTCTGGTCGATCGGCTACGCGACATGGAAAGGCAGGAAGATGTTCATCGAAAATTTATCTATCGAGGAGAAATTCAAAGATACTGAACTCGAAAGGAATTTGTTCTCAAATTTATGCCGTGTATGTTTTCTGGGCCTAGATGGGAAGCTTTCGCCCTATTGCTTAATTTTTAATATTTTTCTCAGAATGCGATGAAAAATGGATATGCTGAAATAACATGTGGTGCTAAAGATGTTTATTTGAGAAATTTATTGTTAAAGTTTGGAGCCAAAGATGGGACTGAAATCAACCAATGGGACTTCTTCTCACTAAAAACTAACTGACATTTTTATTTATTTTTAATTTATTATCCAGTTAAATAATAAACTATTTTTTTTATATTGCTTTCATACGTTTTATATGACCCCGTATTTTCTTAGTGAGTTACGTTGGTTTAATTTTATTGAGTCGGGCTCCAGGATTTCTTTTTAAGTATGAAAATAGTCTGAGAAAATTAAAGAAAGAAAATTGAGAGAAATAAATGTGAAGCCGCAGGCTTGTTTTGAACCTTCGACCTATATTGGTCCAATTACTGAGGGTGTTAAGTGGTGATTTAAGGGATGAAATGCTATTTGGAGGAAATGGAAAAAGTCAAAAATTTTATACAGAGCATGTCAAAATCGATCTGGCTAAAAACCACTTAAAATACTTTTAATTTCACTTTTATGAGATAAAACAGATTGAAAAAAGAGAGTTTAAGGCGTAAAAGTTGGAAAAACGCCTTACACAAACAGGTTTATCGAATTTTTTCGTTTTTAATCATAACAATTATGATTAAAAAATTGACGTTTTTTCTGATTTTATTCATTTTTATGAAAAAACTCTCTTGTAGTACATAAATGTATTTCTAAAACTAAATCAAAAAAAAAAATTTAAAAAAACCAACAGTTTTTTCGAAAAATTGGAGCAAAACTTCGTAGAAAAAACGCCGCTGTAGTAAGTGGTACAAGGGAGTCTTAAGGGCGTTTTTCCAATTTTCATGGAATTAACTGTGAATTTCTAACTTCGTCAGAGAGAAGTTATGGGATTACCCTTAATTTCCGGCTTTCAAGAGAGAATATCTTCGTTCATTTATTTAATTTTTTAAAGTTCTAGTCAATGGCCTTCTTGGACTCGTCCTCATCAAAATCACCGCTTTAATCGTCGTAGTCGCGACTTTACTCACCGGTGGCTTCCTTATAAAAATTTTCAGCCTCATTTTGGTCTTCGGATTCACAAGTTTCCATCATCCGATTCCTCCTCTTCCACTCCCGACGACTCCTCCTCTTCATCTCAGATCACTCGAGCCAAAGTATTCCTATAAAAATCTCTTTATTTATTTAATTTTTTTTTTTTAGATTTGAAATCATGAAAACGATCTCGACGATAAGCGAAAGCGGAGATTTATTTAAAGAAAGTTGATTTGTCTTGCAGAAAATGACTTCTCAAAAAATAATTTCATCGAGGTCTTATTTCAACTTTTTTTCAAACAAAAAAAAGTACTCACCGTTCAGAAGATTGTGACTAAATTATAAAAAATAAACAGAATAGACTTGATTTTTATATTTTTCCTCTCTTATCGGAGAAAACAATATTTTAAAAACAAAAACAAATTTGTTTCGTTTTCTGAGAAAAAAGACCCTCGAGAGAGTAAAAAGGATGTTTTTAAAGGGAGAAACACCTGTTCTCGAGGGGTTAGGAAACTAACGGTCCAGACTTTTTTTTTCCCTAACAAGATCTTTTACAGGTCTCTTTTCGAGCCTACCCTACCGCAAACTCGGCTTTGCACCTTCAAAAGGGGTGTAAATTTCCATTTTTTTACCTAGCCTTTTTTTTAATTGGCTTTTAAAGACGTGGAATTTTAAGAAAAACGTCATTTAAAAGCCATTTAATTTTTTCCCTTTAGAAATGAAGGGTGAACACTGATATCGGAAAGTTACGTCAAGAAAGAATCCAGATAGGCTTTTTTAGGTAGATTTTTCGTAGTCTGGATATTGACTTAAAAGAGGATGAAGAAAAAAAAGGTAATCAAAGGTTTGGGTAGTTTTTAACAGGTAGATACGTCTGGGGTTTCAGACTGAGTGGCAACGGAAGGGGGTTTTTTTCTCTAAAGTCCTATAAATGATAAAATCCGGGGGTCCCTCGGCTTGGGTCTCTAATGAGTCCGTTAGTCGAGATAAGCTACCCTGAGGAATCGCTTCTCGTTTCCCTCCCGAAAGGGATTGGGAAACTGTTGGAAAGCATTGATCAGGACTCTCTCCCACACGATTCCACCCCTTTCCCGCCAATTTACATCACGGACGCCCTTATCTCGGACCCTTTAAAACTTTTACGGAGAAATCCGGAGAGTTAAATTTTTAAGTCCACAATAAGGTGGACCAGCAGTTACTAAAAGCTCTATCGGAATTCCAGACTTGACCAATTATTGATCACCTTGTTCCCAAGAAACCGCAATTTTAAAGGACATTTGGACGTTTTCTTCGGTTTTTTGGGCAATATTCTGTTAATCTTTAAAGAAATTTTAAATTAGCCCCATTTGCTTCCCAAGTCATACTTCATCTCGTTTTCCAGGACTTTTTAGCCAATGGAAATCAATTTACCAGATTTCACGGAATTTCACAACCTAGAACGACTGAAAAGTTGAAACTAAAAGCTCTATCGGAATTCCAGACTTGACCAATTATTGATCACCTTGTTCCCAAGAAACCGCAATTTAAAGGACATTTGGACCGGAATTTAACATTTTTCTCCGTTATTTTCACTGCAAATCTCGATTTTTTAAAAATGAAAATTCAATTCAAAGGACCAGTAGATGTTTGCTATAACCGATTTCCGATAAAGCTTATTAGGTTATTCTTTCTAGGGTTAAAAACTTGAAAATATTAAGACCTAATTTCGTATCTGTAACATCCAATTCTTGGAGTTTATTTACTCAAGTATTAAAATGTAATTCAAAAAAGCTTCTTTTATATTATTAATGCCTTTGGGGCATTTAAAAAAAGGCTTTTTGTCAAAGAAAGGAGGTATTGTGTTTGTGAATCAAGACGAAATACCATGAAAGGCTGAAAGGAGAAACATATAAGGGAGGAAAGGGGTGTCCAATTAGGTGAAGAGTTTTCTCCATGCACCAGCCACCTAAAGGAATAAGGGTCTCCAAAGTCCCCTTGAGGTCTAGAGGAAAAAAAATCCTTCTTTTTTTTAAACTCTCCTTAGTCAATACATTGATTTACAAAAAATCTTGGGGGAAAAAAATGCTTAACCTTTTAGAGTAAGCGATCTATTACAATCATGAGATAAGGAATATTACAGAAAGGGGGAAGGTAATTTTGAAAAGGGTGGAAAACTTCGTCACTTTCTTAAACAGCCAATCAAAGGCATTCCTCGATAACTAATTAGTATCTTTTCATTAATTTAATTATCTTTGAGACTCCCTTTGTCACAGTTTCCACCTTCTCCCCTCCGTTTATCACTCGAATTGAATTTTTGTTTGCTTTATTGGAAAATTCATTTCCTCAAGAATAATTCTTGACAAAAAATTAAGGAGTTTAAATTTTTTACGTAAATTGAGGTTTATAATAATTTTAAGTTTAACAACTGATCAAAAAACTTAAGGAAGAAAAATTGACTTTAAAATTAGCCCTAAATTTAGGGAAAATGTTTTTTTTTTACCAAACATTGAATTACGAAAGAAAACAAACTATGCCGGAATTTTTCCGGTGTAATTTTTATTTTCTTCGAGAATCGAATTGGTTTTTTTATCTGAAGGGTTGGGCCTGGAATGTGGGCCTTGGAAAGGCTATTATCCGACTATCATCCCTTAAAACCACCCTTGTTTTTGCTCTTTCCAGGTATATTCTCACCTCCTATAAAAACCGTAGGCTTCGGATATCAACAAGCCATTTAGTCGCGAATATTCAACTTGAAAGATCCTCAAGAAATACCGAGTGAGTTTTTTTTTTTGATCTCTCTTTTCTTTACGCCTAGGAATAAAGTAGCATGTTTTTCACCCTTATTCGTGGGAGTTTCTCCTTATGTCTTAATGGGGTCCTGGCGTCCCGACGGTTTTCCACCCTTCGTTTTCTTTCACGGGGGGTTATTCTCCAAAGAAAGATATTCAAGCTAACAGAACCATGACGTGCTAAACATTTTCATCTTCCCCTTTGAGTATACATCGATTTTTTTTTTCCGTTAAATGAAATTTTGATGCATTATTAACTTCTGCATTTCCATAAAAAGGGGCAGAAAATGATTAAATTTACAGAACATTGATTTTCATGAAAAAAAAAAAATTCTAAAATATTCATGCTTAAAACTGACACGAACGTTTTTGATAGGTACCTGGAAAACCTAAAAATAATTTAAATTTGATCTTAATTTTTTCCCCTGACATCAAACTTAAAAATCACCGTTTTTCTTCATTATAAAGATTTTTAACTGCTGATTGGCCAATTTCCACTGCCTTATTTTCATTTTGAACTTACTTAAGTTTTTTTTAAGAAGTTATTGTGTACCCTCCATCTCGGGTTTTTGGGGAAGGGAATTTTCCAGATCCCGGAGTGTCAAATCGAATATTGATTTTTGATTTCAAATAATCAGGGGATAGCGGATTGCACATTCGTAGACTGAGAAAAACCGCGATTTTTAGGGTAAACAAACCGTTTTTAATTTAATTTCAATGGGTAAAGGTGTAAGTAAGTTTTGAATCGTTTTATAAATTAATATAAAATTTAATTAGTACCATGTATTTTTTTAGGTTAGAAAATTGAAGTAATGGAAATAGGATAATTGGGATAATGATGATGCCTTGAGGGTTAATAAACGAAAAAAAAAGGGTTTAAAAAAAGGCGAGGGGGGTAATTCTCTTAAATACGGACCCTCGAGGCTCACTTTTGAAAAGAAGTTAATTCAAGAAACCTTTTAGGGATGGGATGAGGGCGGCGAGCGCGTAAAAAGGGTTGCGGGGAAGGGTCGCCTTTAAATGAGGATTTCTTGTACCATAATCGGAGGGTTTAAAAATCAAACCTCCTACCCCTAGGACGAGGCTTTCCCTTTTAAAAGGAAGTGAGGAGGGAGAGAGAAAAAAAGAACAAATCTAAAGCCGATAAGTTGGAAGAGTTATGAAAAAGGGGCCAATCCCGGTCTGGAGGGTGTGCATTACGAAAAAAACTTCTCATCTACTCTTTCAACTTCCCTGTATCGCTACCTGATTTAGACCTTTCAAACTCAATTCTTGAAGAAAGTTATACGCCTACTTTTTAGTTCATTCTTCAACTTTTATTTTCATCTTTAATATCAGATTTTCATGATCCAAAAGATAATTTGTTGTAAAATACAGCGGGGTCGCTGTCAATGGTAGGTCAAGAAAACGTAGGGTACCAGCTGAATTTTGATGGAAATTGAATGACGTTTTTAAACTAAAGAGAAAATCCGAAAGAACAGACATATAAATGTTGTTATTTGGTAATGAGGCTTTATCTGGCGGAGGAAATGAAGGTTTGCGGTGTCGAGGTACGCTCGGCTGGTCAGGTAAATTAGGACGGGAGTAGAACGGCCCCCGGTCGGGGACGAAGGGTGGTCCAGTGGCGCCACCGAGGACAAAGTCGAGTGAGTGTCCCATGCAGGAATTATACGTTCACTTCCAAACCGATCCACTTTAATTAATCTACGGCCTCCGGCCCTTTTTCGCCCTTTTCCGACGTTTTCAAACATCCCCCCCCCCCTTTTTATATAAAGTGTGGCAGACCTCAGATTTTTTTTATGCCACAAAGGAACGAATCTGAAGTTAATTAAAATGTACGCTCGTTTATTTGTACATTTTTTTACCTCACGGGATGCTAAACCAACAAAGCACTCATGTGTTTCTAGCTATCGCTGAACTATTTTTTCAGGGGCACAACTTCTTTAACCATTTTAAAGGGGTGTTTGTCTTAAAAACGTCTTTCATAATTTCAATTTATAATTTCGTCAGTGGTGTCTACAGGGTGTTACAACTTTGGTTCTGGTATACAGGATGTACCTGAGCGACACCAAATTCGTTATTTTATATTAGAACCCTATATTTTATTTCAGATTCGTATTCTACCCAAAATTTCAAGTTGGTTTGACTATTCATATGACCTTTTGGCATTTTTTAAAGTTGCCATATGAATACTCAAATCAACTTGCAATTACCAGACCAAAAATAAGGGGTTTACATTTTACTTTATTTTGTTGGACTAAAGTTGCTGGTCCACACTAGTTGGAACACCCTGTATATTTAGATTCCTTAGATTCAATATGGGGCCCTAAATCCTGGACCCCATAGATGAACCGGCTTTCGCAGCGTTTGGAATTAGTTCCTTAACATGCGAGACGAGGTGCCTGGTAAGAGGAGTTGAAGGATACTTTTCCCTTTTTTGTCGCATTTCTGAAAAAAGGATGTCATAAAGAGAATACTTTATATGAAAAGGTTTTTATTTTGGGCCTCCAATTTTTTTCTCTCTCTCTGTCATTTCGATAATCCTAATCAAAAACTCTTGGGCGGGACTTTTCCCTCTGCTTTTATTTGTCACGGGGATTTGAGGTAAAAGCGTTTCCTGTCCTGTTGTTTGACGAGGGTCAAATCCGCGTGTAATCAAGTCGAACCCCGTCATCCCCAATTCAAGGCTTTAATTCCCAATCATGTGACTAATGTTTCGATATGAAAACGGTGTCCGATTTCACGTGTATGGAAATGGGGGAATCGTCCAGGTATGGGCTCTCGTTTATACGAATCAAACGAACATCTCGATGAGCTCTAACGTTAACCCAATTACTCGAATCGTCTTTTTATAGCAACATCAATTACGCTTTCATTTCCAAAAAATATTCGACCAAAATATTCAGTCAGTATTGGAGATAATCAAACTTGATACAAAAGGTAGAAATATGCCTCCCAAGCGCTTTCGAAAATGATTTTTGACCTTTGAGTGGGTTTCACCCCTTACGCGAAACTTACTCGAACCGAACTTTTTTAGAATTCGCTCATATTGTCAGCCAGTATCGCTAGCTGCACTGAAAGACGTTTTTGATAACATGCATGACCTCATTGAGCATTTTTTA
>JACGAQ010003482.1:0-28544 GCA_014119065.1 Orius insidiosus
CCACAAACTCGCTAATCCTAGAAGGATGCTCGAAAGTTTTCATTTTTTTTTCAACATCAAACCGAACGAAAATCAGTCATCAAGAAAATGAGCTCTCCAAATTTTTTTAATTTTAAGAATTCGGCGTCAGAGGAACGGGATCTTTTGGGATGGGTTTCTGAATGGTGCGCGTGTCCGGTCTATTTGTTGTGTCGGTTAATAGTGTCATTGATGTATGTAGGTCCTTTTTCTGAGAATCCACCCTCCTAAACCAGGGGTCTCCCAAGTTTTATACCTAACTACATTACAATGGCGAACGTTAGGGGTGAATAATAAGCTAGTCGAACTTGTTGGTCTCTTTTATTTAGGATTTTTAATATCTAGGTAATTTTATTTATCTTTTGTCATTTGAAGTTGAGTCAGAAAACACGTAAACGCAACCCTTCGTCATCGACAATCATTAATTGTCTCTTTTGTACTCCTTCTGAATTATTGGGATGAAAAGGACCTAAGAAAAGAAATATATCAAATTATACACGCAACCCGTTAAACACCTGACAAACTTAATTTGAAAAATCTGGATACAAAAAAATCTACCTAAAAAGGCGCATGGGCCAAGTGCGTAGGTTTTCCTTATTTTTCACGCTGGTTTTTTGTGCAAATATTGATGAAGAAATATTAGGTGTACAAAATGAAACTCGGCTAAAATCTACAAAATTCTTTACCCTGTGGCTGAGTTTCATTTTGTACACCTAATAAATAAAAATTGTAGGAAATTTAATTCTCTATAAATTTGTACTTAATTATTTTTTTCTAGGATGCACCATTTTCGAAAATAATTTTTTTTAAATAATTTATCTTGAAAACAGTGCGTCCTAGAGAAAAATGAATAGAATAAAATTAAAGAGAATTAAATTTCCAACAGATTTTATTTAGTGCATTTTTTCAATATCTGTAACGGTTTACGATTTACAAGCCTTTAAAATTAACCTTCTTAATGGTTATACTTCAATAACCTTCTTACGCGGAGAAGGTCAACTTTTGATGGGACTTTAACGCCTAAAATGTTCAAAATTTTGAAAAAATGAACTACTAGGTGTACTGAAACTCGGCTAAAATCTACAAATTTAAACCTGCTGAGTTTCATTTGTACACCTACTATTAAAAATGAAATTCACACACAGATTATAGAAAAAGGATGATTTTTTCCTGATTCAGGTAAAAATGGGACGAGTTCAACGTCCTTTCCAAAAAGCGGCTGCACTTTACATTAAACTGACATTCGTAAGTAATCCCCCCCCCCCCCCCCACACTGTAAAATAATTCTTTTCTTTGGAACTTGAGGGTCAAAAAATTTTGTACCTAGGTATGAAATGAAGGTTTATAAAATTCTTACAGAAAACCGATTCGTTTAAAAAATTTCGAATAAGGAAAACGCATTATATTTCAATTACTGTTGATGTAGTTGGTTGGACAAGATCTTAAATAGTGTGCCGATCAAACTGTCCTTTTTGGCACCACCCAATAACGATGATGGATGGCTAAGATTTAACTATAATTCCCGATGGCTTGGATTCGGTTTACGTCTGCTTTATAAATAAAATGCTTCGGCTATTTGTTAACATTCTCAAAGAGGTTATCGTAATACGCTCCATGTTGGCTTTTTAGACAGGGTCCCGGTGGTTCCGGCCTTCTGTGCCGGTTTTTCCGAAACTTCTTCTTTTCACTAGATACTTTAATTACAATTGTGGAACAAAATAATTTTTTTTTCCTATAGTAATGAGAAATTCGGGTTGTCCACACCCTTGGCTTGGCCGGACGTAACAAAATTAATACAATTGTTCCACTCCTTCGAGGAAGTTCTCTTTCGGACCGATTCCAAATTGGCATTTTTTTTTCATCACTCCTTTTTTCGAAAATTTTAAATTTTTTTTTTTGAAATTTCCATTTTTCATTCTAGAAAATGTGTTTTTTATTCAATTTTCAGGAGGATTGTGTGAAAATCGGTGGAAATCTGTGGCTGTGAAGTGTTCCGGAAAAATGCTACGGACGGCCGGACGGAACCACAGACAAAGTTGAGATCGGTATAGATCCTAACCGATTTGACCTTCCCCAAAAACACGACGTGGAGGGTAAATCAATAACATCTTTAAGGAAGTTAAAATACCTACTTTTTGTTAATGATGAAACTTTAATCGTATTTGTATCGTTTAATTAATGAAAGACGCGGGACAGGTGCTGTTGCCGACCTGGGCTAATAGAACTTGTACGTGTTCAGAGGGGATCGAGTGGAGAAGGGGAAAAAACGAACTGGCGGGCGACGAGTAAAGGACGTGAGGGAGAGAGAGACGGCGAGGGGGGAGCTTGAAAAAGCTTTAAAGTGACTATAAAAAGTGTCATTTTGACATCCCCCGAGCAGGTTTTTCTCATAACTCTTCCGTCGCTACAACACTCCATTCAGAAAACCTTCACTAAACTAAACACTATTTAATTATTGTAATAATTATGAATTAGGTGTATAAAATGAACTCAGCCACAGGGTAAATTTGAATTTTGTAGATTTTAGCCGAGTTTCATTTTGTACACCTAGTAGTTCATTTTTTCAAAATTTTGAACATTTTAGGCGTTAAAGTCCATCAAAAGTTGACCTTCTCCGCGTATGAAGGTTATTGAAGTATACCATTAAGAAGGTTAATTTTTAAAGGCTTGTAAATCGTAAACCGTTACAGATATTGAAAAAATGCACTAAATAAAATCTGTTGGAAATTTAATTCTCTTTAATTTTTATTCTATTCATTTTTTCTCTAGGACGCACTGTTTTCAAGATAAATTTATTTAAAAAAAAAAATTTTTTCCGAAAATGGTGCATCCTAGAAAAAAATAATTAAGTACAAATTTATAGAGAAAAATTTCCTACAATTTTTATTTATTACGTGCACAAAAGCCACAGGATAAATTTAATTTTGTAGATTTTAGCCGAGTTTCATTTTGTTCACCTAATAATTAAGTAACCTTTTAGCAGACTGTTTAAATTCTTGTCCAGATTATTTAAATAGATTGAGAGAAAAAGAAGAAAAGTGTCTTCCACCCCAATGGTAAAAATGGATTTTAAGTTTTGCGGTGCTGGGGGTCCGGGGTTGCCATTTAGTTTCTGAAGACGTGGCCGCAATTCTCATTCGATTGTAACACAATTTCGAAATGCTGTAATTTATATGGAGGAAAAATGTTCATTCCAATTAAAAGGAGGGGAGCTTTTGAAAGGTCCCTAAGCGGTTCTTTGCTCTCAAAGCGTTTGAAGGATGGTCCAACTAATGTTTATTATTCGATGGAGGCCGGATTAAGGTTTTTGATGAGTTGTTAACAGGGAAGGATGTTGTTATGAGCTTATGTATGGATGTAATAGAAATAAAATGAAAAATGCTAAGTAAGTCTGTGGTGATTAGGTACGATGATTGGCAGCTTGTCGCCGACCTAATGGCTACTGAAGCTCTGATTACTAACTGATACCTCAGATTTGATGAGCACTCGTCTCACCGCTTATTAAATCCTATTTCTATACGACACTGACTGATCGCTTACACTATCGTGATATTTCTCATCCCCCCAACCTCTTATATATTAGGTACAACTACTGTTTTCGAACCCTACAATTAACCCATCTTCTATCTTTTTCTCAATATTTTATACTTAGACAAAATCTTTATTTGTTTTAACCGGGAGCTGGTTCGTTATCGTTTTTCTCTTTGAGTGCCTACTTTGAAAATGAGATAAACCGAGTAGTTGAAGAAACTTTTTTTTTTTTCAATCCAAAAACGTAAACAAAGCCCTTAATTGTAAGAGAATGGAGAGCTAAGCCGAAAGAAGTTTTTTTTTAATCGGTCGGAATAACCAATGAGGTACCTACTCTAATGTGAACATTGTATGCGGTGACCGGTGTCGTTGTGAGTGTGTTTTATCTGTAAACAAAGGACGGTTCCTTTGGCGGCAAATAAAAAGCTCTTCAAAAGCTAGATTCTTCCCCGTTATTTCCGCCATTTTGTCAAATCATTTACCCCCCTGTTTAATTTTTCTTTAATCGTGAAAAGAATTTGCTTGTCTTTTTTTTTCGAGCTTTTGGGCCGTAAGTCATGTAGGTTCCTTCGGCTGATTTACTCCGCCGAGACAGTGACGAGGATCGCTGTTATCAGAGCCTGACAAGATCACAGTTTGCCTTTTTACACACGTCCAAGCTATAAAAAAAAACCCTTGACGATAACGGCGGAATAAAAACGCAGAGTTTGCATTTTTACCACTGGTGGGGGGATGTCATTTCAAAGCGACATTGTAGCCAAACCAAGTTGTGCACATTTTATGCGACTTTTTTAACTTTCTGAAATGTTATACTCTCTTGTGGCGGTTTTTGTGCATATGCTCGCTTGTGTTCGAGATACTTCCGTTGAATTCCTGAAAGCGACGTTTTTCGATTTAAAAGAGGCCGCCGATGGTATAATTGAAGAGTTTCCAAAATGAGATATGACTAACGCGCGTCTTTGTTCTAATCGCTTAATTACCCGAAGGACCCACCTGAATGCATAATTCACACGCGAGCCTTTTCCGACCCTATACTTAGTGCTTTATCATACAAAACAATTATTTAATTGTCCCCATCCTCTCCACTTTTATAGTTGATACAAAGACTACTTTCTCCGGTTCTCTTTTCTTGTCTAATTCTCCTTCCTGCTAGAAGGACAACTTTTAAAAGCTATAAGACACCCATTCTTCACTAATTGTTGTAATTACATCGGTTATTTTCATTTAAGCAATTATCCATCCTTTCTCCGTACCATTTTCAATAAAATAAACCTTTGAAAAAAAATAAAATAAAAAAATAATAAAGTAAGCAATACAACGCCAAGAAACAACATTTTGTATAAACGTCCAATCTTTAAAAGTTTTGCAGTTTTTCGCTTTATCGAAGGGGATCAAAGAATCGGGTTTTTTTTCTGTGTATTGACAGAGGGAGCTGTTTGGTTATTACACGCACCACTTTTTCTAGGTAGGTCCCTCTTTCCCGTGTAAATAAACACCATTCGAGTAACATGACTTCGCCTACCTCTGGCTAGATAGTCACTTAATTCTATCTTTAGTTTATAACTTATGGTTTTCCTCAAAAGTAACTCCGATAATCAAGCTAATAGTAGCTATGATAAACACGGTTCTCTGGGGTCATGAAGACCCCAAAAATTTTCTCAACTTTGCCACAATATTGGTCCCATCTACACCAACTTTTAATTCTCACCTTTATCTACCGACTTTTTGTCAGCTCTGAATTAAGTTAGACCTCGAAAACTTAGGCAAAATGGGCCGAATCCTACGCGTGATTTTATAGGAAAATTTAAAATTTTAATTCTTTCTCGAAGATATATTTTATCTAATTTATCACCGTCCTTTTAGTAATTTAATCATATGTATTAACAATTCATAAATTTATTTATATTTTTTTTTCGTACGCTCGCCCACTATCCATTTAAGAATGTTTATGAGCTCCGAGAAATCCGGACAATCGTGAATGAATGTTGAAGCGAGGTGATGTTTTCGTTTTTGAGCGGGGAGGATGGCGGGACGGAAATAGTCGTCAAAGGTATGTGTACATAAGCTGAGGGAAGGGTCGAGGTCAGGGACGATATTAAAATATACCAGGAAACACCGACGGGGTTGAAATGGGGAATGAGAATAACCGCCACCCTTCCTTCGATTAGTCCTCATCACGTCCGTTATTTTCGGGTTATCAACTCCATGTATTTAAATAAAATCGGATCCGGTCAACTCACAAAGAAAAAGAATATTTTTTCGAAAAAATCATAAGTATTAGGTGTACAAAATGAAACTCGGCTAAAATCTACAAACTTCAAATGTACCCTGTGGTTGAGTTTCATTTTGTACACCTAAGAAATAAAATTGTAGGAAATTTAATTCTCTATAATTATTTTTTTCTAGGATGCACCATTTTCGGAAAATAATTTTTTTTTTTTAATAAATTTATCTTGAAAACAGTGCGTCCTAGAGAAAAAATGAATAGAATAAAAATTAAAGAGAATTAAATTTCCAACAGATTTTATTTAGTGCATTTTTTCAATGTAACGGTTTACGATTTACAAGCCTTTAAAAATTAACCTTCTTAATGGTTATACTTCAATAACCTTCTTACACGGAGAAGGTAACTTTTGATGGACTTTAACGCCTAAATGTTTAAAATTTTGAAAAAATGAACTACTAGGTGTACAAAATGAAACTCAGCCACAGGGTAAATTTGAATTTTGTAGATTTTAGCCGAGTTTCATTTTGTACACCTAATATTCTAAACTTTGATATAAATCACCGGACGCTTCTTCAAAGAGTCAGACTCAATTACCCAAAAGAGTCTTTAGCTATATTAAAGGGGGAAAATTCACCGAGAAGTAAAAAGCTGCGAGTTAACATCTACGATATCTTTTCTTTTCTATTCGGGTCCGAAAAAGTTATTTGAAAGAAAGGAAATCGAGTGTTAAAAAAATGGATGGCGGTAGGAGTCATCAAATTCGTAATAAATCATTGTAGTGAGAAGGGAAGTTTTATATCTATTCATAAGCCATTTTTATGGCTCTTTTAATCCGGAACACTAAACCGGTTAAAACAAAATCTTTGAACCCACCCAATAAAACCGAAAATCGTTAAAATTAAAAAAAAAAAAAACAATAAAAAGAAACGAAAATTTAACAAATACGAGCCGTGAACTTGAAGATAAAATTTTCAAGATTGTTGGCCTTTTTTTGAAGAAACCCCTCGAGTATTGAAAAAGGTTTTGATTGATAGGACCTGACGGCGGGGTTTTTTTTTCCGTTCACCGACCCGCTAAGTCAGGTACAACAACAGCACTAGTCATGCAGTATATTTAAAATTAATTTCTTACCTCTTCTCTGCATAAAGCTGAAAAGGTCGTCTAGGAACTCTTTCCTCTTCGGGTCGTCAGTTATCTCGTATAGCTAAAAATCAAAAAGAGTCAATTAAGAAGTCTCGCCTCTTTTGAAAAAGAAGAATCAAGAAAATATAGTCATGCTCAAGATTCGTTTTGAAGGATACCCGAATCATTTTATTTTCAAGAAAAGTTCAAATTTAGCTCGTTAAGTTTAACGGTAATCGGTATTGTTCTCGAAGAAACTCTTTGTTGTAAAAAAAAGTCGACTGTTTGCCAAGTAGCGCTGTTGACAGGGAAGTTGATTAAGTGATTTTCGGTTTTTGAGAAGGCGCTGTCATTGCCAGGGCTGTTTGTCCGAGAACAAGACCATCGTCCTAGATATAGAATAGGCACAGAATCCCCACCCTTTTTTTTTTCAACCTAACAAACGACGAATTTGGCATAAAGATGAGCTCATGATAATCACTTTGAAGAAAAAGTTAAGAAATTCCGTTTGAGGGAGTGAACTTTTTTTAAGTAACGAGGACAATGAAGTGTCACGTAGCAGATGATTTTTTGGTAAAAGGTAATTGTAAATATTAGGTGTACAAAATGAAACTCGGCTAAAATCTACAAAATTCATTATTTTTTTTCTAGGATGCACCATTTTCGGAAAATAATTTTTTTAAAAATAAATTTATCTTGAAAACAGTGCGTCCTAGAGAAAAAAAAAAAAAAAAATAGAATTAAAGAGAATTAAATTTTCAACAGATTTTATTTAGTCCATTTTTTCAATATCTGTAACGGTTTACGATTTACAAGCGTTTAAAAATTAACCTTCTTAATAGTTATACTTCAATAACCTTCTTACACGGAGAAGGTCAACTTTTGACGGACTTTAACGCCTAAAATGTTCAAAATTTTGAAAAAATGAACTACTAGATGTACAAAATGAAACTCGGCTAAAACCTACAAATTCAAAACCCTGTGGCTGAATTTCATTTTGTACACCTAATATAAAATGGATAAGGCGGAGGAATATAAGGTGGTTGCCTGTTGAAAGGGAGACGAGGGCAAGAGATTGATTGAGAAGCTGGATTAAGTGAACCGAGTTAATCGCAGCCGATTAGTCATTGGTTCGATGAGACGGCCATGTTGCCCATTAGTCAATGCAGCCTTCGGGCCATCGATTTTACCTGAAGAGCTCACCTTCAGAACACCTCATTTCTCGTCAAGGAGCGAGATTTCGGGGCAAAAAATTATTCATTTCACCATAATTTTTATATTAAAAGATTTGGCAACGTTGAAGACATGTGAAACCTTCTGATGTTTTTTTACTCCGAAATAATACGTCGGAAAGAAGCTGGACATTTGCCTGATTCAAGACAGACAGCACTTTTTTTCCTC
This sequence comes from Orius insidiosus, assembly GCA_014119065.1. Taxonomy (NCBI): domain Eukaryota; kingdom Metazoa; phylum Arthropoda; class Insecta; order Hemiptera; family Anthocoridae; genus Orius; species Orius insidiosus. The sequence continues at coordinate 8,300 of JACGAQ010003482.1, forward strand.
TTCGACATAACGGATTAAGAATTAAAAAAAGTTGTTTAACATGATTACAAAAATGTTCAAACAGAAAAACTTGAGCGAAAATTTTAAAACCAGGATTTTCTTAAGTCAAGGAGGTCATCCGTGGATTTCAATTGAGAAAAAATGTCTTCATAGCGTTTTAATAATTTGGTGTAATTTGTCAAAGGATATCAGGAAAGACTAACGACCTTCCTGTCGTTTTAACAGAGGATATTTTACAAGTACATAAATTTGGGAAAAAAAGATTAAAAAAATGTGTTTGTGCTCATTTCCAGGAAAAAAAATGATATCATTTTTTGAAAGATTCTGAATAAATCATAAAAGGTTTCTCCATCGGCTTCTTATAAAACGATTTGCAAAGAGGTATTCGAGATGGAATAGACTTTCACGATTAATCACAAAAGAGTCCGTCCGTTAATACAATTTATAATGCCCAACTATCGGCCCCCTTCAGAAAATATGACCCCGTTCTTAAATTAAGTGTCCTATAAATTTAAAAAGAGATGTAATTCTTAGGCCAATACCGTATTCGAGTTTGAAAAGCGACCGATTCGATTAAAGTCGCCCTGAGGAATCCCTCAGGTATGCGATTAAAAAAAAAAAGCCCCCTACAAAGTATTAATTCCATCGTTTTCATTGTTCAACAATATATTCCGGCTAGATGATTGATTATTAGTGATCCGTCTAATTTCAATCATTAATTTCTCCGAAGGATCTTTCAAGTTTCAATTAATTGCACCCGATGACGTCAAAAATTGAGTATGGAATTGACTTTTTTCCCCCAAGGACGCTGTTACAATCTCAGACAGTTAGGAGACAGGGACTATGCACTAAAATAAAAAAGTTGAGATATTGATACCAATCAATTAATTTTACTTCGTCTCTATAAATTTGTACTTAATTTTTTTTTTCTAGGATGCACCATTTTCGGATTTTTTTTAAAAATAAATTTATCTTGAAAACAGTGCGTCCTAGAGAAAAAATGAATAGGGAGACCGGGGCAGGTTGATACGCGGGTAGGTTGATACAGTGTGTCCTGGGCGAAGTTTTTTATTACGCACCAAAATCATGTAAACAAATTGTCAAGAACGTTCTCCTCGACTTGCCCGCGCGCGCTCGGCACCCCACGCCTTTCACCCCACCCTTGATAAGAGAATAACTGTTTTTCACCCTTCGGAGTAATTTATTTTGATCCGCTTTGAGTGAATTTTTCACCATCTTAAGCATTTCGGATCGTTTTCAAATTTGTATTTTTGGATTCAACAAAGAAAAGGCAAGTAGAATCTGTTTTTATTTTTAAAATATTAGTTTTTTATGATAGTTTTTAAATAATAACTTGTTGAATTCCCGACGGGGCACGTTGATACAAATATCGTGGGGCAGGTTGATACGGTCACCATGCTGTATCAACCGCATGGTGAACCGGACCCGGTGTCAAAAAGAAAAATAAAGTGTCAAAAAGATTCAAAAAAGCTGATAGTGAATCAGAAGATGAAGATTCTCTCTGCCTTGTTTGCCTTAAGGCCTTTTCAAAATCAAAACCTGGGCAACAATGGATACAATGTTTAGAATGTAAAAAATGGGCTCACGTCGAATGCGGAAACGACGATCCGATGTATACTTGCAAAAATTGTGAGTCGGATATCGAATTACATTTAGATAGTGATTGAAAAGTACGTTTTTTTAAAAATAAACTATTTAAAAATTACTTTTAGTGTTTGTATCATCCTACCCCAGCCATGTATCATCTCGCCCCGCATACGGGGCATTTTGATACAAATTGAAAATTTTTTTAAACTGAAAAATAATCTAAAAAGCAAAATTTTTTTAAGTTGATAAATTTTTGGGTGGTATATGAACGTTTACTTAATGTTAATCAATTTTTTCGAAATTTTTTTTACCATAAGGAAAATTTTTAAAATTCAAAAACTCAAAAGTGTATCGTTTAGCCCCGGTCTCCCCTAGAATAAAAATTAAAGAAAATTAAATTTCCAACAGATTTTATTTAGTGCATTTTTTCAATATCTGTAACGATTTACAAGCCTTTAAAAATTAACCTTCTTAATGGTTATACTTCAATAACCTTCTTACACGGAGAAGGTCAACTTTTGATGGACTTCAACGCCTAAAATGTTCAAAATTTTGAAAAAATGAACTACTTGGTGTACAAAATGAAACTGAAATCTACAAAATTCAAAACCCTGTGGCCGAGTTTCATTTTGTGTACCTAATAAATTCCCGTTCATTCTTTCGACTGTTCACAATCCTATGAGAAGAAAAAAGTTGAAAAACAATTCGTGAGGATGTCCAACTGATATAATGCATGGAAAAAAAAAGAGTTAATGACATTGTTAATACAAGCGAGTGATGATTGGGGTTTAATAAATGATGTTTGCCCACGCTTTTCTACAAGGCTACGGTGATAACCTCGTAGGAGTTAGGTTTAATTAACGACTCACCCCTCAATTAATTATTTACTCTACTCCTTACCCGACAATAATCAATTACTTCGATTTTTCTAACGTTCCCCGAAACGGAACCGACCCAAACCGGCTTCGCATTTTTTCTACTTTGACGGATTTTTTTTCCCCCCCACGACCTTTCTTCAAGTGCCGGTGAATCAAGAACCTCCACTACCTAAAATTCAATTTTTTTTTTTTTTTTTAACCTTAATAAAATTATTAAGACGTATGATAAACAGCAATTTGTGCACCCCCTGACAAGGAATTTCCCCGTTTTTAAATTTCACTGACAGCCGCGAGGTGTACCACTCATTTTGAACCTGTGAGACCCCAAAAAGCGCCTATCTAGCAAAATTTTCCTTTTGAGGAATTTAAAATCAAACTTTTTACTGGCGCCTGGACGAACATCAATAGCTCAACAAGAAATAATAACCCCTCTCTTAATTACAGAAGAATGTTCGAAAATGAATAAAACAAACTATTGTTAAATTACAGTGATTGAATCCAAATAAAGGGAAAAACGACCATTTCGACAAACGCCTCTCCTTTCCTCAGACGACACTAGTGAAATAAATTAACGATTTTATTAGTATTTTATAAACGTTTATGTCCTTTAATTGGAAAAAAGCTAATGAGTTAAAAAAAATGAAGTTATACGTATATTTTTTTATTTATAAAATCGTTTAAGAAATCAAATTGGGCATTTCAAACTATAAAAACGATCGAAATCTGTAGGAGGGAGTAAAATGTGAATCGTAAATTATTCCTGAGGATCCCATAAAAAAAATTAAAGAACCTAAAGTTGTAAAAATCGAATTTTAATCGAATCAAAAAATAAGGTTGCTCAACATGTTGGATTCTCAATGTTAAAAATAGCTTTTTTAAAATTAAAAAAATCAAGATGTTGACCTTTTGGAAAAAGTTTTCGCAATACATTTAGTTCTCTCAATAAAAAAAATTCGCATTCAATAATAATTTATTCATAAGATATTTTTATTGATATGTCGAAACGATATTATTTTACCTTTTATATATCTCTAAAAGACGGTTTTAAAGACTTCTCCATTTATAACAATTAAAGTGCCAATAAAAATAAAAACCTTTGAAAAAAAAGAGAGAATATCTGTAATTAAAATACTTCTTGGGTTCGGTAAAACAAAAAAAAAATAATAAAACGAGTTAAAGATATTGAGTTTTCCGCCAACGTGACCTTCATAACTTGAGTTAAAGTTTATTTTAAAATGTATGGAAATCAGTTTATGACGCTATACAGTGTTGCCAAAGGTCAATTTTAATTAGAGATTGAAAGAATCTTCTCTTTTTCTTGGGGTAATCCCAATGAACATAACTCATTTTTTGGAAGGCGTGAAACATTAAATTTCCCCAAAATCTTCGATAAAAACATCTTGTCTGCCCATCCCAAAGAGCAACATTTCTTTTTAAAACAATTCTGAAAGTGAATGAGCCTAAAAAGCTTTTATAGACCTCATTATCAAACGTCCAAGTCGATTTCAGATTTTGATAAATGACGTCTCGATCCTTAAAATTCGTGAGTTCTACGCACAAATCGTTACAAATCGTTAATCGATTTTTCCCTCACCTACGCAGGAAAACAATTCTTCGGAGGGGACCTCCAACGTAATAAAATCTAGGAATATATTAACCTTTTAACAGTATTCAGAATTTTAACTTCCCTAAAGAAGTTATTGTGATACCCTCCACGTCGGGTCAAAAGGGTCTTCCGGAGTCCGAATCTTTACCGATCTCAACTCCGTCTGTGGTTCCGGCTGGCCGTTTTAAAATGCATTTTTTAATGCATGAAGTATTTTTTTCGTGTGAATAATTATTAGAGTGGTGGAATAAACGTTTTTTTAATTATAAAATGTAAAGAAGGGTTTAAAAACCAATAAGCCCTCATGCCACGCCCTCATCTGCTAATGCATTTTGATAGGTGACTTCAAATTTTACATTTTTCCCCCTAGTATGTAGAACCAATCAGGAAATTGGATTTTTTTAATTAGTTGAGGTAGTCTATGTTAAGTCTTTGCTATTCGAGTTTAGCGTAAGGGAGAAGCATGTTCTCATTGTTATGTCTGGACTTTACATCTTCTCTTCGACAGTGAATGATGGCCTTCCGAAAGCCGTTTTTCAACTTCAAAACTCCAATACTTTCGCCTCATGTTTTATCCGTGTAACGAGAACATTTTCGTTATGGCCGTTTAAGGTTAGAACCAAATTTTGAGGTGATATCTGAACTCGGGGTTATTTCGACGTAATTGGACAGAAACCAAAGTCTCTTTGTTTACTTTCGTCTTTTGTATCGACCTGAACGGTTTACATTATAAGGGGGAAAAATGTTCACAAGAACATTGAATAATAGGGGAGAGAAGTGTCGATTGTTGTTTCAGGTCCTTTTTTCTTTGTTCTAGGCCCATGTCGTTTCCGCTTTCGAACAGTCACTTTCGAATATGACCCAGAGGCTTCAGCAGTTGACGGCGACTGCGGAGAAAAAGGACTCGGAACTTTCAGAGTTGAGGCAAACGATAGAACTTCTAAGAAAGCAAAGTGTAGAAGCTGGACTTACTTCGCAGTCACCATCATTGGCCGGAGACACACCATCAACACGACAGACCCACCAAATGGTCTGTATCAATCTGGTATTTAATTTTCTTTAAAATCTTTACTATGGTTTATTATTAGAAAAATAATTATTTTTTTATTTTTAGAAACCAATATTTCGAGGCAGTTATCAACAGATTCTGTGTCCAGTTTGAATTCGTTGAGTTCGGCTTGTAGTCTTTCAACACCACACACATCACCAAGAGCCTGAAAAGAAAAAGAAGCGTGGATGGGTAAGAATCTTTGCTTCCAAAATATTCGATATTTAAATAGCCCGCTGGAAAAACGTTGCAAGTCGATGGATAAACCATCTGTAACCTTCCTTGATCGAATCTAACCTTCAAGTAGTTCGCTTCAAACCGCTAGATAGCCTAAAATGCGCAAGAAGTGGGGCGAACCGTGGTTTGGTTTGTTGGAAAAACGTTTCATGTAAACTGATTACTTATCCCCAGAGTTTTTTGCATGCTCTTTAGTTTACCAGTTTTATTGGCTTTTTGACAAAATTCGTTCTTCTTAAAGTTGCCTTTTTTGCAACGTTTTTCCTGCGGGCTATTCATTTTGACTTCCTTTTACCTTTTGGATCTTTCTTTTGAAGGAAAAAAATGTTTTGCAGTTGAGGAGTTCATTCAATAAAGCGTTTTCACGTGGTAAAAAGACGAGGAACGGCTCCGTGTCATCAGACGCTGAAGACAAAGTGGACGTCTCCGCTCCGTCTTCGCCGCTTCTCCAACACCACTCGAACCACACGAACGGCACCGCCGAGAATCAAAACTCTCCCACCGAGGAGAAAAGAGGCCGGCCCTGACGTCGTCGAAGAGCTCAAAAAGCAACTCCGTGAAAAAGACCTTGTACTCACCGACATACGATTGGAAGCTCTAAGCTCCGCGCATCAACTCGAATCTTTAAAAGATACTGTCATCAAAATGAGAGTACGTTTTCTTTATTTCTTATATCATTAATTTTATTTATTTAAAGAATGAAATGGTCAACCTAAAACACGACAATGAAAGACTTCAGCGACTGGTAACAAGTAAATCGTTAACATCATCTCAATCGTCATTACCAAGAAATGACAGTCTTGAAAGAAGATTTAGTATGAACGATGCTATACCAGGTAATGATTAATTACAGCAGAAATATGGTTTTATTAATTAAATTTAGATGCCAAGTATGACATGTTTGCTGGAGATCCGGACGGGAAGCGTATAACGTTGAACGTGTTTCTCTCGGATGCCACGGTAGTTACCATAGATATATCGAAGACAGGTCGGAATGTGCAATAGCCTCTTTGTCCGTAAGCGGAAAAACAAAATGGGAAATGTTAGACGCTATGGTCCGTCGTGCTTTTAAAGACTATATCGAAAGAATCGACCCTGTAGGAGGCTTAGGTTTAAACGCTGATAGTATTTGGAGTTATCACATCGGAGAAATAGTGAGATATAAGGACAGCAAGCTTCCTGAACTTCTTCCTTGTGGATACTTAGTCGGAGATGTTTCTTCGATGACGTTTGCCTCAAAGGCCCTTCATTCTGGAAGTTTGGATGCTTTGGCTTTTGACACTTTAGTTCCCAAGTCAATTACAAAGATATGTTTCTCTTTTGAGTGAATATCGGCGTATTATACTCTGCGGGCCGAGCGGAACGGGGAAATCTTATTTGGCAAATAAGCTGGCTGAATTTCTAGTCATGAGAGCAGGGAAAGAATCGACTGCTGAATCTATAGCGACGTTTAACGTTGAGCATAAAAGTAGTAAAGATCTAAGACAATATTTGGCGAACATCGCGGAACAATGTGAGACGAATGCTGCCGATCTTCCGTCCGTAATCATTCTCGATAATTTACACCAGGCTTCGAGTCTTGGAGAAGTTTTTAACGGATTCCTCAAAGCGAAATCAAAGTGTCCATTTATATTGGGACGATGAACCAAGCTACATGTTCTACGAATCTTCAGCTGCATCATAACTTCAGATGGATTTTATGTGCGAACCATATGGAACCTGTGAAAGGATTTTTGGGGCGATATTTAAAACGGAAGTTGATTGAGACGAAGCGAAAGCGGGAGCGAGAAATCCGGAACTTCTTCGGATTACCGAATGGGTTCCTAGAGCTTGGCTGCATTTAAATCAATTTTTAGAAGCTCATAGTTCTTCAGATGTTACCATCGGCCCTCGACTGTTTCTTTCCTGCCCTATGGACAGCGACGGCTCTCAGGTACTTGAAAAAAATTTCGCTAACAAAATTTACTTTTTTTTTTAGATTTGGTTTACGGATTTATGGAATTATTCTGTGATTCCGTACTCCTTGAGGCTGTTCGTGAAGGCCTTCAAGTTTATGGTAAACGTGCTGAATGGCAAGATCCTGCTCAATACATTTGCCATTCATATCCGTGGGCGGGAGAAGCTGTTCATGGGTGGTCCGGAAGCGCTTTTAAGATTAAGACCTGAAGACGTTGGTTACGAAGTCCAACCGAATCCAGGAAACCCGACTGTCAACCCTCAACCCAAAGAAACCGAAGGCGACCCATTGGTAACCACAAGTTAACCTCATTTTTTATTCTAACCTTTCTTCCAGTTAAACATGTTGATGAGACTTCAAGAAGCTGCAAACTACAACACGCACAATGAAGATCTAAACGGGACCGACGGAAAATCCACACTTTAAGTACTCCAAGACAATATTACCGACTGAAAAATTCCCTTTTTATCCATAATTGTCGCCTTATCGCAGTATTATTGTACATTGTATATTTTATCACTTTGTATATCGCTACGATCTATTTTTTTAATTTCGTACAGAGCTCATTATTAAATAAAAATAAAGTTCAAAATATTTATATTTTTGCTCTAGCTTACAAATTCTTGTCGGAATTAAAAAATTTATCCTTCATGCTATTTAAATATTAACATGTTGCTTTGGACCAAAGGAAGCCTTCGGAAAATGAACTGCGTGTTCAACAGCGAGTGTTAAAAAAATGCCTTGAAACACTTTTAAAAAATGTTTGTTTTTTACTGTCGTTTCGCTTTAATTTAATTTTGCAGTTTTTTCGTTTATTACGTAAACGACAAAACTCGCTTTTTTGTATATAAAAGTCAAAGTTTACAGCGTAAAACCAAAATTTTGTACAAAAGCGTTCAGTGCCTAGTCAGCTTATACGAATTATCGTGTGTTCGCTTATTCAATTATTTCTCATATTCTATTCGCCAAATGCTTTCATGTAATATTTATCGTTTTTACATATTTGTATCTCTTTGGGCTTATATGTCTTTTTTTGTATTTAATTGAAATGGGAAAATGTTTATAATAAAAAAAATATATATTACATTATCGAAATGTTATAATTTCGTTTCTTATTTACCTAAATAAAGGTTTCTTAATTTTTATTTTCTTGTTTCAATCTCATTACCTTTCAGGCATTTCCCTCACCGCCTATCAGATTTTTCTTTTTTATTTATTATTATTTATTTATTGTTATTTTTTGTGAAACTTTATACGAAATGAGTGAGCAATTATTAATTTAAAAATTTAAATAAAATCTCTTTATTACCAAAACAAATACATAATACAGTTATTTTCCGATACTCCTTAAAATATAGTTTAAAAAAATTTATTATCCAGAGAGGTATATTAAGATGGCAAAATACATAATTAATAAATCTATAATCTTTATTTTAGATATATATTATGACTTAAATAGACTTAAAATAGAATGGGATTGGCTGAAAGGAACCGTGGCAACCTTATCTTTTGATTTATTTTAAAGGGATGGTTAAGGTTATAGCTATCAGGCTATCACAAATGGTTTTTGTGCAAAAAAGTAAAGGGAAGGGGGATGATATAAGCTATTGCAGCAATTTTTGATTAATCTCAATTTCATTTCTTTTCAGAAATAAAAAGAGAGTTTGATTTTTAAAACTTGAAAATCGGCTTTCAATATAAAAGCCAGAGATAAGTTTTACACCAGACCTCATCTGAAATTTTCACCATTTTTATTGATAAGAGGCTGGTGATAATTAATATCAGCAAGAGCCGAATTCTTCGATCCAAGCGTTGTATCGTTCAATGTCCTTGGCGCTCACGCTTTTCTTACATTTGGAGATCGCTTCTTCAAAATCGCTTTCGGTCACCGGAAGATCGACTTCGGATTTTAAGTTTTTTTATTTCTTCGGGTGATCGCCCGAGGATTTTACGACGCATACTCATCATTGCTGCATCTCGGCAAACATTTATATCCGAACACGTATAACCTTCAATGTGCAGAAATTTCTTCGAATTTCACAGAAGGTTCGGTTTCCACATTTTCAAACATAAATCCAGCAATGCCACTCTAGTATCATCTAAAAAATTATGAAAATTTAAAGGATGGCGGAGACAACTCACTTTCTGGAAGTGGAATAAAATTCTTTTTTCAAAACGCCTTCTAAATGCTTCATCGATATCCCAAGGATGATTTCGCTGCCAAAACCATGATTATTTTTTCATCTCTAAATACAAAATAGTTAAAAAATAATTAACTATAAAATTATACGTTGTTGAATTTATTCCATCCATTTGAATAAGCAATTCTGCTTTGAACCGTCGAGATGCTTCATGTTCTGAATCTGTACCTCGTTGAGAACAAAGTGAATCGATTTCATCAATGAAAATTGTGCTTGGAGCATAAAATCTTGCCTAAATATAAATAATTTTGTTTCTTTGTTTAATAAATAACCATTTCAAAAAGAAGTCTGACAAGTTTTTCTGATTCTCCGCGGTACTTTGATGTTAACGTAGAGGATGATACGTTGAAAAAAGTTGTTCCGCATTCTGTAGCGACAGCTTTTGCTAACATCGTTTTACCAGTACCAGGAGGTCCAACCATTAAAACGCCTTTCCAGGGTCTTCTTATTCCCTAAAAACAAAATTAACTCTAAAATCAAAGATTTAAAATAAAAACCTTGAAATATTCAGGTAGAAGTAAAGGAAGAACCATAGCTTCTTGAAGGACTCCTTTAGCTTCGAGAAGTCCGGCTACTTGTGACCATAGAACGTTAGGATTTTTTTGAAGAATGTCTTTTTCAATGGTGTCGACAAGATGCCGCTCGTAGCCGAGAGGATGAAAAACGCGATCGTCATTTACGTTTTCTGGTTCGCTCGATTCGGAAACGTCGCCCGAACCGAGATCTTTCTTCAGATCTTTTGCTTCGCATTCTCCGCCACTTCCAGAAGACAATTTTTTTGTTAGAGATCGTGACGACCTTCGATTTCTATACGATGCCGATACACCCATTACTGAAGGAGTACTTTCAGATTTGGTCTTCGGGACGCTCATTTGATGCGAACTCACCCTAAAGCAATATTTTTAGTCATATTGAACAGTGTGCACCACCAGTAATTTGATTCAAGCACCTGGGTTTGTTGATGGCAGGAAGGAGCTCCGGATCTCTTTTCCTCAAAGAAGCGACCCATTTATTGGTGACAGCCCTCGAATTCGGTGAAGTATAATAAGTCGCATCCCTCTGCGGCTCCTCTTTGGTCTGCACCTCTTTAAAAGTATTAAATCGGTTTTTAACACCACTTTTATAATTTTCATTCGGAAAAATCATCTTTACACCTTTCATGCGAAAAAAATAAAAAGAATAAAAATATTTTACTTGCAATTTACCTTGGTTTCGGGATTGCGGCGGTGATGTTTGCCGCGATCTTCTTGTCCGACTCGGCCGTGCTGTCACTTTTGTAAAAGCGATCGGAGAAAAACTGTCGATCATGATCGAATCCATCATCTGGGCCACTTGCTGGAAACCATCTCTGGCAGGAGCGCTCGTCCTAAAGAGTTAATAAATATTAAACTTGGAATCGATAAAATAAAAAGTAATTTTATCATAGGTGGTTTCTAGGACACATTTGTAATAAAACCTTTTCAAGATTATTCAATAACCTGTTTTGAGGTTAGTTTCAGAAGACCGCAAAATAATGGCGGAAACTAGGTTAGTTTAATTTACAAACTTCATTCCATTTTGTAACAAGAAGATTTAAGTGAGAGGCATCAAGGTTTTATTGATTGTTTTTAACTTCTTTTTGGTCATAAATGGCGATTTCTGCGATCTACACATCACAAAAATTAAGACAAGAGTGATATTTGAAGGGTTAAGTCGTAGTGGCCCCTCTAAATTCTGTACTCCGTACTATTCGAGCTTCTTTTTACCCTCTTCATCTCACCGACTCTCTCAATGTCATGCTGCTCTTCTAATTCCTTCATAATCGCTGGTGAGAGAGCAAGGAACTTCCTCCTTCTCGAAGCTCGTGCTTCCGCGACGCTCGCCTCTTTCACCCCTGCGGCGATGGACTACAGATTATATTAGGTGTACAAAATGAAACTCGGCTAAAATCTACAAAATTCAAATTTACCCTGTGGCTGAGTTTCATTTGTACACCTAATAAATAAAAATTGTAGGAAATTTAATTCTCTATAAATTTGTACTTAATTATTTTTTTCTAGGATGCACCATTTTCGGAAAATAATTTTTTTAAAATAAATTTATCTTGAAAACAGTGCGTCCTAGAGAAAAAATGAATAAATAAAAATTAAAGAATTAAATTTCCAACAGATTTTATTTAGTGCATTTTTCAATATCTGTAACGGTTTACGATTTACAAGCCTTTAAAAATTAACCTTCTTAATGGTTATACTTCAATAACCTTCTTACACGGAGAAGGTCAACTTTTGATGGACTTTAACGCCCAAAATGTTTAAAATTTTGAAAAAATGAACTACTAGGTGTACAAAATGAAACTCGGCTAAAATCTACAAAATTCAAATTTACCCTGTGGCTGAGTTTTTTTGTACACCTAATAGTTTTCTATGATTTTCTTCCTTTTTCTTCTTCTCTTACTTTTCTTCCTCTCTCCTCATTCTCGCCTTCCCACAAAAAAGTGATCACCACAATTACTTTAACCCCTTCATTTAGATCTATGAAACAACACAATAATTTTGAAAATCTACATAGATAAAAGATTTAAGTAGTAGTTTTAACTGTTTAGGGTAGAATAAAAAAAATTTAGAGGAAACTTAGTATTTAAAAACTTGGCGTGTCGAGAATCAATAAAAACGCAAGAGTTTGAAGGACTAGTTAAGGTTTTAAGTGAGAAGGAAACAAGGTCATAAGGGCGCCTGAGATTTACGTGTTTAGCCATCCCAAAGGTCGACGTCTTATATCACAAAATCTCACCTGAAAAACGGATCGTTGAGAAAAACGGCGAAAGGATTCGCAAAGCCGAAAAAAGCCATTTTCAAATATTAAAAACTACACGGAAAACACACGGTTTAATTTTTTTTCTCAAATATATCGTAAGCAACTTGACTGCGATTTAGCTGAAAAGAACCAGATGACTGGCGCGTTGTTACGCATCCACGGGCGAAATCGATAAAGTGCCCGCCTTTTATTTCAATCTTTATATACGTATCTTACGAAAAAAGGGACAAAAAATACAGAAAAAAGAAAAAAGGAACGTTTACAAAGCCAAAATACATCAATTTCAGGTATCATGATATAAAGTATCGGTTTGAAGAGCTTCCAACGAAAATTTCCTTAAAGAGAAGTAACAATATAGGAAGGGGAAGTATATGGGAGGGGGAAGTATAACAGAGGGTAAGTATAACGGAGGGGGAAGTATAAGGGAACGAAAGTATAACGAAGGGAGGGAAAGTATAAAGGAGGGGAAGAATAAGGAAGGGGGAAGTTTTCATTTTTTTTTTGAACAATTTTCCGAGTTTTATATTTTTTTATTTTTCGAAAAATTTTCCAGGTTTTCCTTTTTTTTCGACAAATTTTCCGGGTTTTCCTTTGTTTTTTTTAAGTTCTTTTTTTCGAAAAATTTTTTAAGTGTCGAGGTAGAAATAATTGGCTCTTTGGCCTAGGGATGTGCCTCTCGTAATGGGTAGAAGTATGAAATTTCTCCCTACTAAAAAAAAAAATTATTAAAAGTGGCAATGGTTAGTTCTAACACCGGCTATCTCATTTTTCCTAGGTTTTCAGGAGAGCAAAAATACGGATTAATTTTTAATTGGAATCAATGCATCACCTGTTGGCTAAATCGTGAACTACGCGTTTTCTGTTGGTAATAGGGTTGAACTACCAACGGAGTTCGATTCTCCACAAAATTTACCTTCAGAAACAATGCTAAACTCAAAATTGATAAAAATGAGATAGCCGGTGTTAGAACTAACGTGACGAAATGAGAAAATCTAGTTGCTTACCAGAGTATTAAAAAAATTAAATTAAGAAATGTCCAAAATGGCAAAATTTTGTTTATAAAAAGTTATATAAAATAAAAATGATGTGCAGTTATTAAAAAAGGTGTTCACCTTACGTAATAAATGCTCCTCATTCGAGCGTCGTTGTAGGCGAGCCAACCCGACATGTTCGGGCTGAAGGAGAAGCACGGAGTGACCGAAAAAGGTTTTTATATTTTCAACCCTTAACGAGAAAGGAGCTGAGGGGCGAAAAGGAGGGGGCTGAGTATGATGTGTGTCTTGTAATCAAAGCATTTGTGGCCCCCTTTGCGCGCCGTGGTCACGGCAGAAGTGACCCAAATCAAAAACTGTCATGCAACTCTTTTTCCTCGCCTTATTTACTAAAGAAAAACGCCCAAATGGCCAAGTCGTTGAGGGATAAGTTCTGCTATAAATAGTGTTGATCGGTCCTTTGATCAGTAGAAAAGGCAAAGCCACCACCACGAAGACTTCAGGAAAAGTGGTGAAGACGGTCGATAAAGGCATTTGACAACAAAGCTTTCTGACTCATTCCTAAATAGCCCGGAAAAATGGCATAATCTTACGAAAATTGACAAACTGTCCACACTTCTGTCACGGATGCTACAAAAGTGTTCATTAAACCCAAAAATGATCGATGTGTGACGATTTAACGCTTTCTTTTTTTAGTTCTCTAAAACGACGACAATAAAATTAGAGAAATGCTTCCAATACCGTATTCACCCCACGTCCTGCTATAAATTTTTAAGCATTTGATACATAGTTTCTCATTTAAAATTCGTATAGTTCTTAGCTTTATTGCCTCTGATGGTGCGCGATTTTTGGATTTCAAAACGAAAGGGTCGAAAAAGTCGAGACGGATGGGTTATTGAACTTGAAGGGTCGATATACTGACCACGTGAACTAATAAACTATGCAATTGCATTTCCTGGGCCTAAAGGGAGGGGAAAAAAATCAATTTTTATTTTTTAGTTCATAAATTACCGTTTAAAAATAGGTTCGAATGGTTCCTGGGAAAAGAAAGCCTGGGATGCAAGTTTCAGATCTTTGAGAGAAGGAGCAAATTGTGAATTTTCCTAAAATATTGTTCCAACCGCAGTTTGATACTGGTTTGAAACTGCTGGAGCATGCGCAGAAGGATTAGCAAGTCAATTTTGACGTCAGATGACTTTTAACCTACAAACGATTTGAACGTCATCAAATTTGACATCAAATCCTTCTGCGCATACTCCACGAGTTTCAAACTGCGGTTGGAACAAAAATAGGTAGTCAATTTTGACGTCAGATGACTTTTAACCTACAAACGATTTGAACGTCATCAAATTTGAGAGCCAAATCCTTCGGCGCATACTCCACGAGTTTCAAACTGCGGTTGGAACAAAAATAGGTAGTCAATTTTGACGTCAGATGACTTTTAACCTACAAACGATTTGAACGTCATCAAATTTGACGCCAAATCCTTCTGCGCATACTCCACGAGTTTCAAACTGCGGTTGGAACAAAATAAATAGTCAATTTTGACGTCAGATGACTTTTAACCTACAAACGATTTGAACGTCATCAAATTTGACAGCCAAATCCTTCTGCGCATACTCCACGAGTTTCAAACTGCTGTTGGAACAAAATAGGTAATCAATTTTGACGTCAGATGACTTTTAACCTACAAACGATTTGAACGTCATCAAATTTGACATCCAAATCCTTCTGCGCATACTCCACGAGTTTCAAACTGCGGTTGGAACAAAAATAGGTAGTCAATTTTGACGTCAGATGACTTTTAACCTACAAACGATTTGAACGTCATCAAATTTGACATCTAAATCCTTCTGCGCATACTCCACGAGTTTCAACTGCGGTTGGAAAAATAGGTAGGAAGAAATTTCCAAAATAATTTTTTTTTTTTTGGGAGGGCTCATGAGTCATGAGCGTGAGAAGTGAAACTTTTATTTTCATCTTCTTTTCTTGTTAGCCTTCGTTTTAAATTGACACGAAACTGGCAGTTCCATTCTACTAGTTTAGTCAGTAATTTTTCATCAGGACGGCTCCTTTGGGAAATGGAGTCTCCTTTATTCGTCCGAATTCCTTTCACTTAAATACGTTTTTCTTCATAATTTTTTCTACACGAATTCGGTTTACGAAAGACCTTTTTTCGTGTGTATAATCGTCCACGCTCTCGAGATTACATATCTAAAACTTAGCCCAGTTTTTCTTACTGTTTTTCCTCCTAAAATTAATATTCAGCCATAAATTTTATTGATTTTAAAGACGTGAAGGACGTTTTAGGGATCATTAAAGAGTGTCCTAAATATTCAAATTAATGGTAACGATGATGATCGTTCGGATAGTATCAAGACTGTTCTGGATTAAGAAGCAACCGGGTATCCACGGAAAAATTCCGACAAAATATTGAGCAATAAATTGCAATATTTGGACGTAATTTAGGTTACGTATGGAAGGGGTGAGGCCGCTTAATAGGGGATGTTCGTGAGGCGGAAGTCGTTTATGACAGAATGTCCGAAATGGTCTTTGAAATCTTTTCCGAGGCGTTTTAGGCTATAGAGGATAAGGGAGGCATTTTGGCCCTTACATTTGGCCGAAAAAATTGCAGAAGATGCATCTCTTTGTGAATAAGAACAGATATAAATTTCAGATCAAAAAACCGAACGGTTTTCGAGAAAAACGGGTTATACTTCTTAGGAAAACCTCAATATCTCGAAAACTAATAATTCCACAGCTCATTTTTTTGTAAATTGTGTAACATTAGAGACTCATCTTTGAGAATTTTTTAAAATTTTTCCCGAACTTTCAAGTGTGAAAAATTAATTTTTATAACTTTTGAGAGGTCAGAATAAATGGTTCCCTTTGAGGGGGCGACACTCAATCGCTTTTAGAGGGACCTAAAATGCACCTTCATAATTTTTTAGATTTTCCGAGGTGGTAGGTATTTTATAAATTTTTTTTTGGGAATTTTAAGCTGTTTTAGCAGGTTAAAAATTAATTTTACCTATTATTAAAAAAATAAAAAAATTGGAAGAATAAGGTAAGTGTGTCATCTCATAAATTATGGCACATCACATCTCAGGATATCAGAGTGACCAACTTCCCTTATTCTTCCAATTTTTTATTATTTTTATCTTCCCCAAAGAAGTTATTGTGATACCCTCTGGAAATCTGGAAAAGGGTCTTCCCCTTTTCCGGGAAGCATAACGGAGGGGGAGTATAACGGAGGGGGAAGTGTAAGGGAGGGGAAGTATAACGGAGGGGGAAGTACAAGGGAGTGGAAGTACAACGGAGGGGGAAGAACAAGGGAGAAGAAGTATAACGGAGGGGAGTATAACGAAGGGAAGTATAACGGAGGGGAAGTATAACGGAGGGGGAAGTTTTTTTTGTACAAAATTTTCTAAGTTTTTCGAAAAATTTTCTAAGTTTTCTTTTTTAAATTTGCGCTTTTTTTTTAAAAATTTTTAAGCATCAAGGTAGAAATAATGGGATTTTTGCCCAAGGGAGGTCCCTCTCGAAACGGGTGGAAGTGTGAAATTTCTCCCACTAAAATGATAATTAATGCAGAAAATTGATATTTTTTTTACACCAAAATTCTTTAAAAAATAAGGAGTATTTGGTGAAAATTTGGTAAAAATCGGAACACGGTTCGGCCGCAGCGCAGTTTTTAAAAATTTCAAACGTGCATATCTCCGCCATTTTTTCGAAATTCAAAAATCGCAGAAAATATTTCTTGGATCATTAGTTCTCGAGATATTGAGCTTGTTCTAAAAAAAAAAATAAAAAAATAAAAAATTTTAAACCCGTTTTTTTCGAAAAATGTTCGGTTTTTGATCTGAAAATGTAAATTCAAATTCATATGAAGGCATCTTCAGTTCTTCAGTCTTGAGGGCCAAAATGCCCCCTTAATCCCGCTATACCTTTAACCTACTAAAAGAGATGTTATTGTGACACCCTCCGTGACGAAAAGTGATCTTTAGATCATATAGTTGTCTGTGGCGCTTTAAACTTTATACTTCCCCCTCCCCTACTCTGAGGAAGTTCCCATCGGGCCAGCTTCATACATTTTTTTCGTCCCTTATAAAAGGTGTGAACGACCCTTTCGTGTTAAAGTGTAAAACCAAAATATTTGAAATTTACACTTCATTTAGCGCACAAACGGAGGTGCGATCGATTCTCGTCTCCCTTGCAAAATGAGCAACAGCTATCACACTTCCGGCATCGTGACAGACTTCAAACAAAAGGGCTAAAAAGTCAGATTTTTTTAAACTCGGAAATATTCAATAACATCCAAGATTTTCGAAAAATCAGACAGGTGAGATAAGTCGACCATTTAGCCCCTCTTTTTGAGATGATTTCAACAAAATTGTTTTCCAGGAGGATAAAATCAATGTAAATTTTTCGGTAAACACTAATTCGGCAATTACGAAAAAGTTTCTCCAGTTTGAGAAGAAAATCGTTCTAAAACAATGGCTAATCCATTTCAATTGTTAGCATTGTCGGACAAGGACGGGAGCCAAATGGAGAAAATTGCGGTCGCAAAAAGACTTCCTTAATCGACATCTTTCTTTTTTTTTTCACCCACAGATTAAGTAATTTCGTTTTCTTAAATTGCAATAAACTTTTTACTTTAGAAGAGTATAACATTGATAAAATCTTCAACTTGAAAAATAGTCACGGAATGCTAGAAGTCATAAAACGTCGATTCTTACACACTTTAAAATTAAATATTATCAGAGTAACTTAATTTTTATTACTGTGCTTTTCTACATAAAAATAAAGGACCCCTTTTATTTTTTAAACTATTGAAGATGGGAAAAAATGTTAAATGTAAACCCCCTCGTTTTTCGACGAAGAATTGATCGCAATTAACGAATTTTGATTTTGGTGTACAGGGTGTCCGAGCGAGAGCACTTCGTTATTTTAAATGAGAACCCTATTTTTTTTTCAGATTCGTAATCTGCGCAAAATTTCAAGTTGATTAAATATTTAATGAAGAGCTTCCAACGAAAACTTCCTTAAAGAGAAGGAACAACATGGAAGGGGGATTATTAAGGAGGGGAAGTATAAAGGAGGGGAAGTATAAGGAGGAGAAGTATTTTCAAGTATTTTCCTCTTTTTTTCCCAAAATGTATTAAGTTTTTTTATTTCAATTTTTTTTTTTTCGAAAAAATTTCCAAGTTGATAATTTTATCGACAAATTTAAGTTTTTTTTTAACATCAAACAATAAACCAACAATAGAGGAAGAAATGACTGTGATAACGGATATCTCACGACGCGTTTCGGCTTAAAAAGCCTGAAAAGATAGAAATGATTATGATAGAGGTAATATTTCACCTGACGAGGCTTTTTAAGCCGAAAACGCGTCGTGAGATACCCGTTATCACAGTCATTTCTTCCTTTATTGTCGGTTTATTATTTTTTTTCTAATTTTTTTTACGATTTTTCAGTTTTTTTGTTTGTTGTTTTTCCGGAAAATTGTTGGAAAAGTATCAAGGTAGAAATATGGGCTTTGGAAGTATGAAATTTCTCCCTACTAAAAGTACTAGTTTGAAGAGCTTCCAACAAAAAAATTCCAAAGCAGTAAAAATATAGGAGGGGGAAGTATAAGGGAGGGGAAGTATAAGGGAGGGGAGTATAAGGGAGGGGAAGTATAAGGGAGGGGAAGTATAAATGAGGGGAAGTATAAAGGAGGAGAAGTATAATTTCAAGTATTTCCGAACTTCGACAAATTTTTCTCTTTTTTTCCCAAAATGTATTAAGTTTTTTTTATTTCAATTTTTTTTTTTTTTTTTTTTTCGAAAAAATTTCCAAGTTGATAATTTTTATCGACAAATTTAAGTTTGTTTTTTTAAAATTTTTTTACGATTTTTCAGTTTTTTGTTTGTTTTTTCCGGAAATTGTTGGAAAAGTATCAAGGTAGAAATAATGGGCTTTTCGCTTAAGGGATATCCCACTCGCAAGGGTGAAAGTATGAAATTCTCCTACTAAAAGTACTAGTTTGAAGAGCTTCCAACAAAAACTTCCAAAGCAGTAAAAATATAGGAGGGGGAAGTATAAGGGAGGGGAAGTATAAGGGAGGGGAAGTATAAGGAGGGGAAGTATAAGGAGGGGAAGTTGATTTGACTATTTGCATGACCTACACTTTAAAAAATACAGACTTTAGCGTATTTTGCGCAAAAAAATTACAACAATTTTTTTTTAATTCAATTTTTTTTTTTCCAAGGATCCCAATATCATAAATTCAAGAATCTACACCTTCTGCATCACTGTCGTCGCTAACTTCCTTATTTCAAATTAGATCCCTACTTTTTATATTTCAGAAATGAAAAAGTAGAAATAGACCAAAGAAAAACCGCTAAATTTGGCATTTTTTTAAATTTGTCCAAATAGGTCATAAAAGTAGTCAAATGAACTTGAAATTTGCGTAGATTACGAATCTGAAATAAAAATGGGGGTATTCTAATAACGAAGTTGGTGTCACTGTGGGACACCCTGTACACCAAATTAAAGTTCGTTAATTGCAATCAATTCTCAAAAAATAAGGGGAGTTTACATTTAACTTTTTTCCCCATCTTCAATAGTTCAAAAAATAAAAGGGGTGATCCATTACTTCTGAAACACCCTGTATATTATGACGATTAGCCATTATTTTATGCCGGAAGGTATGTAGAGTGTAAAACTAAAACCTTTACAAGTACTTCTGTCTTTTACTACCTTTTTAAATACAAGTTTTTAAGGTAAAAAATACATACGATTTGTCCATAGACCATAATTTATCCCTGGTGGAACTCGAAGATCGTAGGGTGGAGCAAAAGTCGAAAATACTATCAAAATCTCTTTTTTGTTCGGGTTTTTCACCTTCCGTCAAAGAACTTGACATTGCGAATAAAATCG
>JACGAQ010003483.1:0-28508 GCA_014119065.1 Orius insidiosus
AATATTCTAAGTCGCACCTTTCTTATGTTAAAAGATCAAACAAAATGTGTAAGAAGGAAAAATTATGCAATTTTCTTTAAAATATTTTTATCCTTTTATTGGATTAAAAAAAACTATTAACATAATGGTAGGGGCGTATTTGTCAAGTGAGAGAACGCGATTAATCAGTGGTGTAGGGAGAGAAAGGATGAAAAAGGGCTAAGTTGTGGAACGGGAGGGTTTAGACTATCATTTGTATAAGTGCAGAACCGAAGAGTACCTGACTAGCATCGGGAATACAGATTTTGGGAAGCAATCCCCTCTTTTTCCCCATCGGCAATCCCATCCCTCCGAAGACTCGTTTGACCTTTGCTGAATTTATACCCGTAACAGCCATGGTATTGATTCCTTGATATCTCCATTTAGTCCCCCTTTTTAAAAACAAAATGAGATTTAGAATAGAAATTGAGAAATTAGACAAGTTGAAAAGACAGGGTTTGCTACATGAGAATTAATGATTCGACGAGGCCGTACAAGTCTCAAGTATACAAAGTATACAATATAGAAATAAATATTGAATATAAAAGTATACAAGGTAATAAAATTTAAAAACTTTCCAAACTTTTCGGAGTTTATAATATTTGAAGCAACATTAAGCAAACTGATTTTTGAGGGGATTTTATTTCTTTAGATTTTCTTTACTCTTTTAATATCTACAAAAGTTTAGTTTTAAGGGTGGTACAGCGTTGTTAAAGCCTTTTGTGAGAATTCGTAGTTTCCACCGCTAACCTACATTCAACTCCCACACGCGCCCTATTAACCTGGGTAACAATCCTTGACCACCGAACTTAACCGACGTCCAAACTGTTAACATTTCACTCAAAATTTCACTCTGTATAAAGAGGAATTTTTTAAATTTTTACCTTTGGAGAGAGGAACATCTGCTTGAAGATTTTTTTTTATCTCGTCTCAGGTTTCTTATCCTTGAAAAAGGGCGACCACCGTGTCCATCGAAGTGAGCTTCCTTTTTAAAAGAACCCGGCACCATGCAACAGCTCCCAGGTTTTTCGGACATTACTCATCTTCATCTGTGAAAAACATTATGGAGAAAGTAGACAGGTCGTTACAACATAATGGATTTTAATGTTACTTCTTTCTTAAGGAAGCTAATGTGTCTGAAGCTAGTCTAACGGATTTCTACGGGTTTAATTTATAAGCCTGAAGTTCTAATAAAATGCAAAGGGTCGCTTTGACCCTAAGGTTCTGAAATCGACCTACTTTTTGAATCCCTTAAGGGTAGCACATTTCCTTTTTAGTTCACTGATATGGTCTTTTGGACAAGCGCTTTTTATAGGCTGGATTAGGACAATATTAACATCAATTTTATAATTGAGCATTCTATTGAGATAAGTGCGAAAGCGGGAGAGGTTATAAATCAGAAAGAGAGAGAGCCACGTACTAATTAATGTCTGTCTCGATGGGAAAGGGCGCTTTCGAAATAGGGAAAAGACCCAGGGTGTAAATATTAGGTGTCGGGAGAACGACTGAAGGGAGAAAATCACCCTTTTCGTGGAACCTCTTTGAAATACTTGACGTGTTTGATTACTCTTCTGATCAATATTTTCTCCCCTTCTCCATCATCCGCCGTAAAACAATTTTTCTTAAATTCAAGAACCCCTATAAGGGCTAATCTTTTTTCTTCTTGAGTAATTAAGGGATACATGCGTACAAAAATAGCCTTCGTTAAATCTAATTTAAATTTGAAGGATAAAACAGGAAGGAAGAAGAGACTACAAAAATTTGTAATGGTTAGCACAGCGAGATCTATTCTGGAGATGCGGGTTCGAGTCCTGCTCGGGGGCAAATTTTGTAGTCTCTTCTTCCTTCCTTTTTATCCCTTCAAATTTAAATTAGATTTAAATTACCTGTGGTTGTTATCCACGAAATTTTCTCTTAGATGTAGCATTCGTTAGTCCGTAGAAATGGCATAGTTTCGGTTTTTTTAAGTCTTCCAGTTCTATAACTTCGGAATAAATAATCCTACCGAGTCCGTCTCAAGGGAAAATTATCATATTTCAAAATGATAACCGAAAATGTGACTGCAAATAAAATCTAAGAGTTGGTAAGTAACTTTTGAAATTTTATCAGATTTTTACATTTTTTGTATCGAGTTTTAATAATGGACTTTAACAATAATGAGTTTTATCCCATTGTTATAAACTTTTATTACTTTGTTTAATTATCTGATTTGAATCCATTGTATTACGTCAAACCCATCCCCTTTCAGGATATCTAATTCAGTTTTAAAAAGAAGGCACCATATTGAAAAACGACTTTTTAATCCGGATTTAATTAAAAATCCAAACCTTTTTTTTTTGTTTTAAAACTTTTTTTAAATGTTTAAATATTTAGAGCAGTTTTGATTGAGGACGTTATTTACTTGATTAATTACAGCCTTGCATGTCAAACAGTGACCCAGTAGTATAATGAGGTGAAAAGTAATACAGGTGACTTTTTTTCTAAAATTAAATAAAGATTAGATTTTTCTTAAATCTCAAGGTACATAACTTTCGTCATACAGACGTCTTGTCATAATTTCAACTAAGTATAATATCATCACAAATTTTAAAGTACAAACTAGTCATAATCTTAAATTATAACGAAATGTCATTGCATTGAGAAGTAAAAGGTAGGACAATAGGATTATAGGACAGCTTTATTTATTAAAGTACACCTTGAAATGTCATAAATTTTTATAAAAGAAATCGTCATAAAATACATAAGTTGAATGAGTAGAGCTCACTTCCGATTCTTAATTGTGAGAAGCCCGCCATTTTATGACGATTTGCTGAACGACAAATTTGTCCGCTTTTACGGCAGTACCAACTTTTTAAAATTATTAGCCGAGTTATTAGGCCAGTACGTCGAAAATTTTTTACAAATAAAACATGCATTAGAGAGTAAAGTTTTCGTCAAAAATAAATAGATTTTGAAGAGTGGAAGATTTAAATGAAATTGTGAATGATTCGTAAAATGAAGTCGGGGTGTTATTCAGAAAGAGAAACACTGCGATTGTACGAAGGGAGACAAACAAGCATGAGCGCACATACGAATTAAGAAATCCTCGTAACTAATTCAAACGGTAAACTCGAAATGAACGAGTGTCACTTTGTTTTAGAAGGTCTGAAATGACAACAATTTCCCCCTTTTTTTTCGAGCCAATGAGACTTTATTATTTAGAGCCGGCGTTTATATTGAACAAAGAAACAATTTGTCTTTTTTAATTTTTTTTCAGTGAAAAGTGATAAGGAAATACGGCGAACCCCCATTTCAGCGTGTACTTCGCGTATTCTCCCAAAAACCGAAGGCCCTAGGAAACGAGATAGAAAGGGAGAATTTTTTATTTGCGCTTTATACGTTAATCCATTGCAGGCCGAAAATGGGACTTCAAAAGGGTCAAATCAGGTAATATTTGCTCATCGCGATGAACCAGAACAAGTTGAATAGAAGCACCAAGTTTTCTCATGAAAATGGTGTTCTCCTTTTGATATTTTCGATCTAGATAACAATCGACGGGCGGTATCGTAAACAAGTGGCTGTCAACGGTTCTGCTCGGATGAATGAGCATTGTAAGGGGAGGATTTGCGTGACAAACAGGTATAAATGTCCAAGGGCGGAGGGGGGTCGGCCCTGTCAACAGTACCCGCTCTTCCTAAACCCCATAATCGATTATCTGTTCATAACAGCAGAAATCGGGTTGTTTAAATTTTACTTTTGAATTAAAGACCTTCGATGTCGTAAAATTCATCGTAAAAAAATCCCTTATATAAAATAAAGACTGCCTTTTAATATGACTTTCCCCTATTGAAACTAGGAGGGTCTCCGAGGGTGTAACAGTAAACTTGAATAAATTATACACCCGGCACCTCCTCAAGAGACCCTACTAAAGACTGCGAAACTGCCCTAATGTACTCGAAATTGATTCGAGGGTCGCCTCGCTCCCTCTACGGATATGCCCTTTTCGCGTAGTCGATCGTAAAGAATGTTTGAAAGAGGGTGCCCCCTTAGGAAATCCTCCAGTCATATTTTATTACAATTTTTTTTTTAAACTATCTTACTCAGGAGATCAAAACTCACTTAAAGTAAACACTAAAAAATCATTTTAAAAATTTAGTTTTTTCAACAATTTTATCTATCTTGAAGGATATACGATAGCGTATTTACAAAATTCTGCGAAGGGTAGCGAGGAAGGCCTCAGTCATACTCCTCACAGGACGACAAATTTTGAGGATTAGACGCAGAAAGCGACAACAACCACCGTTAAACTACTTAAAAATTGTGGTTTTTGGCAAAACAAACGCTCAGAAATATGCTTAAAATGGTGTTTCTAGGCCAAAAGACCGAGAAAAACGCCTGAAAATCCCAAATTATAAGGAGGTGTTTCTGGTAAAAAGAGAAGGAAAGCACAGAAAATCCCTAAGAAGCTTATCGTCCTAGGTCCGAAGAAATAGTCTTACAAAAAAAAAAAAGCCGAAAAATCACGAAAACTCAAAAAATTGTTAAAAGGGCTTCTTAAGCACAACCTATAAATAGGGATTTTAAAGCTCAAAAACTAGGAGAATCACAAATATTTTTCAAAGGAGTTCCTCCGCTTAAAAACCAAGGAAAACTTCCGAAAATCCAGTAAAAAGTGGTTTTCATTTTAATTCTTTGTATTGAAGGGGGTTGATTTTACTATCAATTAATTAACCAATAATGGAGGAAGAAATGACTGTGATAACATTCATCTCGCGACGCGTTTCGGCTTAAAAGCCTCGTCAGGTGAGCTATTCCCTCTATCACAGTTTTTTCCGGCTTCCCGCTGTATCCACTAAATTTCACGGAGATAGGGGCACAGTGAAACGTTAGAAAAGATTGTGATAGAGGGAATAGCTCACCTGACGAGGCTTTTTAAGCCGAAACGCGTCGTGAGATACCCGTTATCAAGTCATTTCTACCTCCTTAATGGTTAATTAATTGAAAGAGGTTTTCTCCATTAAAAGGTAGAAAAATAATTTAAAATTTTATTTCATTTTTCTGTTAGCCCCAGTTTTTTATTTAAACCTAGTAAGCATTTTGCAGAGTAATTAAAATTAATCGAAAAGGTTTTTAAAATATTTACCAAGGTGTATAAATAATAAATTAATTAATATTAATTTATTGAACAAACATAAACAAACGAGTACGAATCTATTAATTTTGAACTAAATGAATATTGTGAATCGATTTAATCCCCTAGAGTTCAACTTGTTTATTTCAGAATAACTTAAAAATTCTTCGTGTAATCCTCTTATATAAGTGGACACGAAATAAGAGAAAAAAATATATAGAATTTTTAAGGTATTTGAAAATAATGCCATGATCTGAAGGATTTTCAACGTTTCTCTAAGTGATCGGAAGTGAAATCCCGTTTTTTAGGATTTCGTAGGATAAAATAGTATAAAAACTAAAAAGGTTCTTAAAGAATCGGAGTTTTCAATGAGAGAATCAATCTCGGCTGGTATTTTTTATTAGTTTGAGAAAGAAAAAAATTAATGTCTTAGACCTTGGAGGAAGCCAATTAAATATGTCACAGGTGTAACGAGTGGTCCCGGACGTTTTTCCCTTTGTTTGTAGGCGTGTCGGACGGGAAACGGACAAAAACGAGATGAGATGATCGTTTTCTTTGAGGGATGGACCGTCCTTGTGCTCGGTGGCCTATGACCGGTGGAACCACGGCTCGCTGCTCCCACCAACGCCCTCAAACTCTCAACAAAAGAATTACCTACCCAGATGTCGACACACTTCCTTTATCTACTTTTTACACTCAATCTCAAATCTCGTCCGGACTTGTTGCATTTACAAACCGAATACCGGAAGGAACTTTCAAATCGGAGACTTTGCTAACTCTTTATGGACTGATGCCCTCAAAATGTTTATATAATTGCTATCAGATATGAAAACTTTCGCCTTGTCAAAATTAGGCGATCTAACAGGTCCTTCAATGCCCTAATTATGGATTTGTATTAATTTATTTGGGTAGATTAATTATAAAAAATAAAACCGATGTTGGAGAAATTTTGTCATCGTTAACATTAATTCGAGGATTGAGTCTGCATTAATTTGTCAGAGGATGGACCTCACGGGTCGGGTCCCTCCCTTTCAATATTCACACGCGATTCGAATTTGGGATTTAAAACACCGAAAGGATGGTCCGGCTCCATTTGCATTATTCTCGTCGCTACCCCGCGTTCCGTTTCTCCGTGAAAACGCGTTCTGAAACGGAACACGGGGTAGGCACCATTTTAAAACTGGTAAAGCAAATATTTTATGAGCACTCTCCGTCGCTAAATAGAAATAACAGTCCTATAAACTTAAACCTTATTGCTTTGTACCTCGTATTTACCCCCCTTTCCGCCCCTCAGCGACCCACACCCATCACCGCCGACACTAGAAATACGTATTGAACCGGTAGAATCACCGATTTTCATTTTCCAATATACAACACCGTCTCCACCTCTCTGATATTATCTTTTAAATTAAACCTTTGAAGCTATGATGTAACCACATCGGTTTTTTTTTCAGTAAATACTTTTTGAAGGTATTTTTACGTGCGGATTATTCTCTAGGTACTCCTCTTTCAGTTAGTTTTATAAATTAATGCACAATATCGGTAAATGAATAACTATAAATCAGAAATGCAGGAGAAACTCAATGATAACCTTTCTATTTAGTAACCTTTACTCAGTGGTAATTGGTGGGGATCGTTCCCCCACCTTGTAGCTGAAGAAATCCGCTACTGAGTGGGTCAATAATCTTATTTTCAAAATGACCCTATCACTTGATTTATTCATCATAACAGAAGTTAATAGTTCGAATATTTCCCAACCAATTAAAAACCAAATATCCGTAATTATCTGGTGCACATACCAGACATATAATCGTGCGAATTTCGCAGACGTAGAGGCGTGTGAGAAATACAAAATCATGAATATTCAAAGCTCGTTATTAGTTCATCTCAAATCTAATGAATGAAGCTTTCATTGACCTGAAGCATGCAAGAGCATGTAGGTGCTTTTTTTTTGACCGACCTTCATTTGCTTATCTAAATCTTTGTTTACTCGATTAATCGACGATTAAACTCCTTTTATTTTCGACTAAACTACCATTGTTTTAATAATATCGTAAAGGGAATTTCCAACTCTGTTGACAGGTGGGAGCTGCCCTGGAAATGTTTGAGGGCGACCGCATCGAACTAAATTATTGTATCGCTACAAAGTTAAATAGGATTCTGTCCGGTTTAGAATATTATTGCCGCCATATGATAATTAAAATCTCATTAATATTTTCATTTTACTTGAATAAATTTAGTTTTTTAAACAAATATATTATTCAAATCGAAAAATATCCGTCAAAATTATGACACAAAAAATGAAATACATTATTTATAATAAAAAAAACCCATAGAAACATCTATTATTTTCATGTATTATGAATTTGAAGCATATATTTAAATCACACCACCTATGTCATCTCACTTTTTCTAGCGAATTTTTTATTGAAAATTAATAGGATGGAGGGAGAATAATATCGAAAATTTTTGAAAAGTTCCTAGGTAATATTTATTATTTTTAACGTTGAAACTGAATTGTTTCGGGAAGTTTTGAACAGTCCAAACTGTTTGTAACTTCATAAAAAATTGAGAAAAGGACTATACGCGAAGAAAAATCAAGAAATCACTATAACGAAACGAGGGGAACTGGCAGGTCTTTTTTAATGACCTGAAATATTTAGGGAAGGAACAAATTGTCATTTTAGTCGATAAAACGATTCGAACGTGCGAGGGAGGGTTGAAAAAAAAACGACGGAGACGATATCTTTTCATCAAGCCAAGTCACGCCTTCCCGTCGAACCACATCTGACAACATCGGTCCTCCCCTCTGATTGCCCGGTTGAGTCCAATATTGAAAAGAAGCCTCTCTCTGGGATCCCGGAGTCCACTCTAATGACAACCGAGCTCCGGCTAATGAAACAATACAGTTACCTGCCTCGGGAGCAACAGAATTGTTCTTTCTGCCCCTTATCGACCATACCAAACATACGAACTGTCGTTTTTTTTTTCATCCCCTCAAAAAAACAAAATAAAATTGTAAATAGAATAAAAAGCGTAGATATAATTCAAAGTTATTAGCTTCTTAAAACTAAAGTTTTATTTGACTTTCGTGTTTTCTGTATTTGTATCCTAGATCAGTATAAGCTAGAACCCTAACTTTCACATAGAATCGCTAATTTTAGTTCTCCTGGTTTATATTTTTAAAAAAATTCAATTTTGAAAGGATGTTTGTAACTAATAAATAATATTTCCCGTTGTTAAATTATTACAAAATAAAACAATGGCCGATGGAACCTACTTATCCAAAAGCCTAAAAAACCGTAAATATTTTAGCTTTTTTAAATATGAAAATGTTGTATAAAACATTTATCACTGGTTTGTTATTGTCGAAAAACAAACCATTTTTCACCCGTTAAGTATAAGGGAATGGGGGGAAAATGACGGTATTCTTTTAATATGATCAATATCTGCCCGGAACGCGAATTGTTTAAGTGGAAATGGGGTTGATGGATTCCAGAGCTTTAAATCAAGCGGTAATGATACACTACGAAGGGTGAGGGTATACAATTTCGAGACTCGTTCGTAATTTGCCCTCTGGGAGATCCCTCGTAATTCTCTGATAACTGATTATAAACGTTATCATCGACGTTATTATATTTCAATCTTTCAAATCAAAATTTCGAGGTCATTATTTTCAGGATAGTAAAAAAAAATATACAAACAAAATTAAGGATTCTTGAAAGATTAATTTTTATTATCAAACAATTATCCAATAATAGAAGACGAAATGACTGTGATAACGGGTATCTCACGACGAGTTTCGGCTTAAAGCCTCGTCAAGCTATTCCCTTTATCACAATCATTTCAATCTTTTCACTGTGAACCTATCTCCGAGAGATTTAGTGGATACAGCGGGAAGCCAGAAACAAACCGTCTCCCTAAAGCTCACCGCCTCCACCGTTCTCCAAGAGATAGAGCCACTCACCACCTCATTATTGATTTTTAATTTTTATGACAGATTTGCTGTCATGACATTACATTACATTTACATTTTAATTTTTATTGCGTGTGTATACCGGAAGGGGTTGATTTTCTCAAATAATTAACCAATAATGACTGGAAGAAATGGCTGTGATAAAGGTATCTCACGACGCGTTTCGGCTTAAAAAGCCTCGTCAGGTGAGCTATTCCCTCTGTCACAATTTCTATCTTTTCACAGTGAACCTATCTCCGAGTAAAATCAACCCCCTTGCAATACACCCGCAATAAAAATTAAAATGTAATTAATTTTTATGTTATTTAATCAATTTATGGTGAAAAAAGGCTATCATTTGAGAAGGATGCTAAAAAAAAAAAAAAAAAAAAAAAAAACCGCTCGGTCTTCGACTCACCCTCTCAAATGGCAAAACCTACGCCTGTCCCGAAAGTTAACAGTAAGTTCACTTTTCCATTTGTAAATTAGAATCGCATCATATTTGAGACAGCTAGGATGGCAAATCCTCATTGTTCACAGTACATTTGAAAATTTTCTTGTTTATTATATATTTTGTAAAATACTTTTGAGTTAAGAAAAAAATAGATGGTACTCGCAAATCCTTTTTTAATTGGACAATGTTTACTAAGAAGAAAATTACAATAAATTAAGTGGATGGCGGGTCCGCGGGCCCATAAATAGGGCACTTAGCCTCCTGTTATTAACGTGATATTTATGTCTGTATTAATTCAAGGGAAGTACATTTACGAAGGGCCGGATTTCATGCGGATTCTAGTCAGAAAAACCATCGCGTTTTTAAAATATTTGCTTTTTTTGCGGAGGTGGGGGGGACCAATTTTTGGGTATTTAATAGTTGCCGTGCTTGCTCTCGTTAAAGTATAACGAGTCGGAACGGGCATGTCGTCTTATCAGATAGAAACATTAACTAACGGGATCTCATCGATTCGCCCTTGAGGTTTTTTTTTTCTTTCGAATCGCGGAAACTTTGAAGACGGCCTCGAATCGGCTTTATTTTGCCCCCCTTTAAGTCTTTTTTTCCAATCTTAAAAAAAGTATTTGATCCACCCTTTATCTGTCTCAATGTCTGTTGAAAATAAAATAAATTAGTGCTAACTCTTTTTCCTCCTTTGTCTGCCAATCTTTTATTCCCGGAGATTATCCGCTTTTTTTTTTAAAAAAAAAAACCTTTATTTTCTCTGGTTATTCAAAATAAACTAAACTAATTGACAAGAGATTTTTCTAAAAATCCTTAAATATTGAGAGGTCAGTAAAACTATATAATGTCAAATAATTAATTCATCTTGTAGAAAGAATTATCGAAGGTCCCTTCCATTCGTTTTCAAAGCTAAGCAGGTTAAATGGCACCAACTTTTTGGGAAGGCTATAATTTTAAAATTTAAGGAAGTTAAAATATTTCTGTAGAAACCGGACGTCAAGTTGGTCTGTTGACAGGAAATTATTTTTTGATCCATATTTTAGGTAGTTTTCTTTTAGTTGAAATTGATCCTCGGGGTAATTTTGTATGAGATGTCCGGTGATGGAAGAACCTTTCAGTAACACTCCAGTTTGTTTGGCGAAGTTGGTTGTGGTAGTCGGCCCAAAAGGGTGGGAGGAAAACTTTGTTCACACACTTTGTCACGCGAGAAAGGCGAAAACTAAGTTTGGTATCTCTTGTTGAAAACCATCGCGTAAAATGACTGAACGAAATTAGTTCCATTCAATCAATTAACGACTATTGCTATTAAAAAAAATCTCTGAAAAAAATACCAATTAGGTCAGTAGGTTCTATTATCCAATTGTCGAGAAAATATTCGTTAAAAAAGGAAGATATTTATAAGAAAAAAGGCCTCTTTTCAATTCTCCTGAGAGAAAATCAAACTTCCCACTTCGTTTCAAAGTTTAAAACTTCACTTTTTATTGAGTTGGATAAATATTTTTTATCTTTTTTTTCTCCTCCTTTGTGATTTTTTGTTCTTTAAAAATATTTACGAAACATATTTTGTGATAATACATTTTTTTTAAATTTTGCGATATCTGGTGGTATTGATTAAATCGTGAGAGTGGGAAGGGGGAAAAAGAGGAAACGAGGGTAACTGATCCGCTTTATCTGTGGTCATCCTAAGGTGACTGAATCAGAAAGAAGAGCCTTTCCCTCTCCCATACTTAAACCCCCACTCCTACTTATCCTCCCCAGCCACCACTCAATACTACGACTGAATCAGGGAACTGTCAATACAAATCTTTACACATCGCCGACTCCTTTCTCCGCACTCGAGAGGCTAATTCTATCACATTCATACATCCTTTTTATCCCACAGATAAAGGATCTCCAACGTTCTTTATTTTATACACGTTACTTTTCCTATCTAAGCCCATCTTTTTAATATTCATACAAATCCTTCTTACAGAGCCATCTTCTCCAGAGAAAAAAAGGATTTTTTTATAAATTATAACGAAAAAGAGGATCCAAAATCAAGGATACATTTTTAATTAATGAAAACTTCTTGAATTTTTTCTAAGCCCCCCCCCCCCCCAACCACTAGTTAAGGGCTTCATTAGCTGGTTGACTGCAGCGATATATGAAACTCTAAAGAAGTTTCTCTCTTCTGTTATAAATAAATCTGAATATATAATTAATTTGCCCCTTAAATTAAATTTTTCTAAGGCTAAAGTAACTTTATATATCCTTTTATGTTAGGCTTAAACTTAAGTACCTAAATAAATTAAAACATGTAAATTAATACCAAGAATGAAGTAGGTACTTAACAGGTATCTTAAAATTTTTTTCTTTCCGGCCCCAATGGTTCAAAATCAAGAGATGTTGATAAAAGTCGTAGCAACAGTTAATCAACTGAGCAAATCATGAATGTGTAGACGGTAGATGCCACGTGCGGCTAGGCGTTCCAATTCCCATGCGAAAAGAAAATCGGACTCCCCTGGGCGCAGTTGGTAAGTGCTTCATAGGCTGCATAGCAACATTTGCCGGAGATCATCTCCCGAAGACAAATTTAACCAAAATCGCCTGGCTTTATAAAGAAAGACGAAAATTTCAAAAAAAAGAAGAAAAAATGCTCAGAAAAAATTTTTGAGAGTCGAAAGGTTATGGGCGGAAGAAAAGCGCTTTTGAATGGAATTATTGCCCATTGCTGTAGTTGGTCCGAAACCATTATGCCTTGCCATTCAACAGGGCAGGCGATTCGGCCCTTTTGTTTAGAATTCCAACGACCAAAAATATCAAAGAAGCAATTGATGACTAGTCGCAGGCGTGAACGCACTGGACCAGTAATCGAAAGATCCAGTGTTCGAGTCCTAAATACAGCTCTCTGATCCGCTTTATCTGTGGCGGACAATGAAGAGTGAATTTTTTTTTCTTTTCTACAGTATAATATTTCAATAGAACAAAACTTAAAGCCTGAAAAGCTAAGAAGTTAAAAACCCCTCACAATTGGCTTATCGTACCTATTATTATTGTTCAACATCCGCAATGGGGGCAAGGAAAAATATCGGCGTTTTTAAAAGGTCGTACGTGTGTGTCTAACCCACGGGTTGTTTTTCTCCCCCCTTTTACGGGGGCTAAGCGGTCTTGTTAGTGGCTACGGATATCAGGATTTGGCTCAGAATAATCTGTATGCAGAGCACGCCCGTCTCGGCCCTTGATGCAAAAACACCATTCAGGTAGGGAAAAAAATAAAAGGCGCTACCCGGGTCTAATTTTTTTATCAGAATTTAAATAATGATTCAACTTTTAGAACTTGTAACCTTCTTTTAGGTAAATCAGAATTTGATTATTGAAAATGGGAACAAAATAAATTTTTGGTGTAAATCTCACAGATTAAATCCGTTGAAAGGCCCATTAACATAGAAACCCGTCTGATTAATAACTTAACCGAGGACTGTTGGGCCTTCCTACGTTTAACTCTAATCCTGGCAGACATTAGCGTAGTAATATCAGAGTGAATATATCACGAGGAAAATGCGGAATTAGGTTTTCATCGTGCGATTTAATTCGAGCATCCTGAACCGTTTTAATCCTAATTTTTCATTTTTTCCCTCCTTCTTTTCTGTACGTTTACGGATCTTGTTCAGGGAAAGACATAAATTTCGATATGTCTTTCTCGGGGAAGGACAAGCGTTTTGAGAACTTGCCTGATAAATCATTTCCTGATAACCTTCGCGGGTGAGAAATGGTTGGAAATAAAATAAGTGGGACGGTAATCCTGTGGGGCTATGACTCGAGCATAATTTATCCTCTGTATAAACGTGTAAAACACCTTTTTTTTTGTACAAAAAAATTTTTTTAAAGGCTTTTGAACACTTTGAAGTCTGTTTTTCATATATTTTTAAGGTGGTGATTTGATAAGGTATTCACGGAAGATTAACTTTGTATAATTAGCTTAAAAAAAAATTAAAAACCGTATAACGGAACATTAAATCGAGTCTTCGTACACATCACTCCTGGCCACATCCAATTTTAACCCTTTTAATCCCTAATTATTTGGAAAGCGTACGATTCGAACGGTCGACGTATATTTCATCCGGACGATTAGTGACGGTAGGGACTCTTCCGATATCCCCCCTCCCTAAAACCCGCCGCAAATCCCCGACGACCCTACGCCACTTCAACTAAAAACGGACTGCTTTTCACGCTCCGCCGCGGAAATTGCCCTAATCATCTAAAACCAATTATTTTCACTAAATAATGTTTCATTAGCGGACTAATTTATTAGGGAATAGACAATGAGCAATTACAATAATTGAAATTCGGTTCCCTGATTAACACTAATGTCGATAAACAATTAAGTAGACAATAATCTGGCCCATAAGTAATTTATATTTTGCCTACGGTTCTCAGGATGATTAAATTTTAAAACCGAAAATTAATTTTTAAGGAATTTACGTACGTTTGAAAGGTAATTTTGAGCAAAAACTGAATTTCAGACCAGATTATTTGGATCTACTGCCCAGAAACAATTTTTTTAAAGGAAAATCTAATATAGAAATTTTACTAAACGGCGTATTTCTTTCATTTGTATAATTTTTAGATTCTGTATTCTAATGTTTTTATAACCTAGGTTCTACATAGTCAATGTTTGGATATTGTTTTAGTTATTTTCATTTCCTTTCGGTTTCACTTTCTGAGGCGAGGTTGCGGTTTTCTGGTCTACTATAAGAAAGTCAAATAGCCTCTCAAATCGTCGCTAGTCGAGTATAATTTCACCATTTCCGTTTCCATATTACAACAAAAAGGAATCTGCTTTTAAAATATTATGGGCGTGGATATTTTTATGTGGGCTCTGGAACGGCTGGGCTCTATCGATTCGGAAGAAAGCGTTTTCTCTTAATTATATTCCTTTAATTCGATTACGTGATTACTTGGTGTTAGAAGAAAAAAAAAGGGTCTCGAAGAGCTAATTGGAATTTACTTCTCACTTGTGCCCTAATTACGTTTAGATAAGGTAGGGAAATTTTTACCCTTCTTATCTTTCGAGAAAGAAAATGTTGAGCAGAGTTTAGGCCATGATATAGACCCAAAAACATTTTTTTGTCGAATTTTCCTCTTTATTAAACGCATTTTAAGCCCTGATTTTTCTTTGCAGAGGAAAGCCTGTTTTTATTTGGTCTTTCTGTTATTAAAATAACATTTTTGTAGGTTTTATAAACAAGAAATACACATTTTACTAGATTTTCAAAAATGATTTCGTTGTTTTTATAATAAGAATTTTTTCCACGGTTTGAAAAACTGTTGCTGCATTAACTCATTATATTAAAATCCATCTATGTACAACATTTCTCCATAAATCTAGCGCATTAGTTAATTATATTAGGTCGTTTTGATGTTCTAATATGTTTAATTATGATTGAAACGTTAATTAAGCTCTACTAGGAAAACGGGGCTTCGAAATAGGAGTGAACCCAATCAGGCGAAAAGGGATACGTTACACGTTAAACAGGGGCGTTGCGCTGGTTTAGCCTAAGTTTAATAACTTTTTCATGTCTAAAACATGCACATAATAAAAAATAATTACCAACTTATATTTATAAAATTTTATATACATTTTTTAAGTAAATGGCTCCTTTTTATTAAGAACTAATCCCTTGTTAAACGTTTAATTTCCTTTTACGTCCTTTTTTAAGAACGTTTTTACTCTCTTGTATACTGCGGCGTTGCTATCATTAAGCTGTTTATTTTTATAGAGGGTTTAATTTATTTTTCGCTCCTAATTTGATTTTTAATTAGACTCAAATAAAATCTAAAATCTAATTATTCTGATGTAGGTTGGCATGCTTTTTTTTTAAATAATAACTCTGAAGTAATTACTTAACGGTTAAAGGAAAAAACTTTTTATTATATTAAATCTACGACGTAGGTAATTTGATTCATTATTATCGTTAAATAATTTAATATACACATAAAAAAATACAAAATGGGTGGTGGATGTGGTTTAAGATGGAAGATGGGCAGAAGGGCTAGGCAGCAAGTTCAGTTAATTATGCGCTCATGATTTTGAGTAAAACACCTTTGGCTGCCTAGCCCCTCTACCCATCTTCCATCATAAAAAAATAAATTTATTTTTTTATTTTTTATGGATGAGCTAGGTGAAGGAGAGAATTTAGTTTTTTTCAATTCTGTTCTGGCTAAATATTAAAAATTTGAATGATCCAATATTATAAAATACAACATATCACTGTTTTAAATAATATTTTAGTTGTGGTCTGATGATGGGGAAGCCTTAAAAAAATATATAAAATAGAACGTATAAAATAATAAAAAAGAACGTATAAAAATAAAAGTCTTCGCCCGGCCAACTCCCGAAATTTCTCCCTACTATATTTTTGAGAACCCCACCTAAAAATTCCGATCTAAACCAGATGAGTTTCTTTTTTTAAAATGAAAACGAACCCTATAAGTAGCAGTAAATTGATTTGACATTTATGTTTACAGCCTGTCGTAAAATATATGAGCGTAGTAACGTCTGGAAAAACTGAGGTATTAAAAGACCACTCAATTTTCCCTTTCAATTTTTTTTCTTCTTTTTTCCAGCGTAAAAAAAAAAAAAATTCTTGGGAAGTGAAAACTAAAAAAAAAAAAAAAATTAAAATACACATCTACCGAAAATATGGTGGGTATTACAATAACTTATCATTGAGGAATTAAGATTTTTTGCAGTATATCTAGAAAGAAATCATCAAAATATCTACTAAACTGGCTTTTTGTAGAATAAAGATGATTTAAAAAACTGTGATTTTCGCTAGAATTTTTGTTTTCTTTTTTACTTCAGAGCCGAAATTATTTTGTATCAAACCTTCTGTTATTACAAAAAAAATTCATCTTTTTAATAAAAAATGTTGAATCAAAAATTAATTTAGAAACATCTCGCTATTGTTTTGTCAGGTGGCCTCATTCGAAGAAAATAACTCATTAAGCGTCACAAACAACCCGATGACATTTTAATTCTAACTCAGCTTCCAACTTAGATCGTTTAAAAAGTTGTTAAAAACGAAAAATTTCTCTTTTCTTAATATTTTAAATCGTTAAATGAATGAATGTGTACGTCGAGATTAAGAAGACCTTCAAAGTGGAAAACGGTTCACGTGCTTGAGGGAAAAAAAAACCTGCTTGGTTGTAAAATTCTTTTGTAGACTTTACGACGTTTGTAGCTCGTTTATCATGCGTGACCGGGGCATCAGTCACGTAGGGCTGCTGAAGGGAAAATCTTTATTTCAGTAACGTCTATTTAAATATGAATTTTTCTCCATACGTATTCACGTTCCTGCTTTCATATTTAATAGAATGGAAAAAAAATTGGCATTTTGTAAGCCAAAATTGAAGTTTTATTGTTTTTTTCTGTGTTTTATACTAAAATTTTTGGGTGCTAAAAAAATTTTTACGGTCACGAAAAATAATAAAATAGAAAAAATGTATTCTCATCCGGGGGCGTGGCCGTTTCGAGATGAGTTGACATTCGGATGAGATACTTTCGGATGAGTTTGTTTGTTTATATTTTAAAAAAATATATACAGAAAACAGTGAATACAACTCATCCGAAAGTATTCTCATCCGAATGTCAACTCATCCGAAAACTAACGTACAAAAATTGCTGCGTCGTAGAAATGAGGCAGCGTTCCACCCCAGCAAGTTTTAAACTCCTTTTTGGGCGTACCGAGCTCATTATCCATCCCAGGGCAGCCTACAGGGTGAGCAAATCCTCGCGAGAGGAAAAAAATCAACCCCCTTGTGTCATAAAACGAGCTGATCCTCGCGAGAAAAAAAAATTAACCCCCTTTTGTCATAAAACGAGCACATCCTCGCGAGAGGAAAAAATTAACCCCCTTTTGCCATAAAACTAGCACATCCTCGCGAGAGGAAAAAAATTAACCCCCTTGGTCACAAAACGAGCTGATCCTCGCCCTACAGGGTGAGCAATCCTCGCGAGAGGAAAAATCAACCCCCTTGTGTCATAAACGAGCTGATCCTCGCGAGAAAAAAAAATTAACCCCCTTTTGTCATACAACGAGCACTCCTCGCGAGAGGAAAAAAAATTAACCCCTTTTGTCATACAACGAGCACATCCTCGCGAGAGGAAAAAAAATTTACCCTATAATACTGGGAGGTATAGAGACAACGGAGGGGTCTAAATACAGACAGATTCTGTTACCTTCCCGCGGTCTCACTTATACCACATAGTAAAGGTCAAGTAGAAAATGAGATGAGAGTGAAAAATAAGGAAATAGTCCACCTGATGAGGCGTATTACGCCGAAACCGGTAGTGGAATATCCGTTTTTTCATTCTCTCTCCCTCACAAAAAACCCATAATAATTGTAAAAATGATATTTCCCCTGAGAAAAAAATTAACCCCCTTGTTCACAAAACGAGCTGATCCTCGCAAAAATAAACAAACAAACCGACCGTGACTTGCGGGGGTCGAACGCTGCCTCATTTCTACGACGCAGCAATTTTTGTACGTTAATTTTCGGATGAGTTGACATTCGGATGAGAATACTTCGGATGAGTTGTATTCACTGTTTTCTATTTTATTAAAGTATAATATTTAAAAAAATATAAAGAACAACTCATCCGAAAGTATTCTCGTCCGACTGTCAACTCATCCGAAAAAGGGGCGTAGCCCTTTCGGATGAGAATACTTTCGGATGAGTTGTCTGTTTATATTTTCTATTTTTATTATTTTCGGATGAGTCGACATTCGGATGAGAATACTTTCGGATGAGTTGTGTGCCCCCAAATTTTTTACGGACGAAAATTAAAAATGTTTTTTTCTCAGGTTTTGGGGCTTATCTGTGGACTTTTATGTTTACTGATATTTTTATTTTAAGTAAAGATTTTTTTTTTTTTTTTGGTTGGACATAAAATATGAAATATCTTTGTGGGAAAAAATGACGTGAAGTATGTATTGTTGATAAAAGAGGTTGCTTTATTGCGTAAACAAACTTCCTTTGTGGAAGTAACGGAGACGTTTAAACCCAATAACAGGCGTTTCGCTCTGCTAACCCTCAAGGCCGGCATGTAAAGCCAAAATCGTATAACAATACCCCTTTCTCGATGATGTTATTTAGGGAATGTGAATAAAGGAGGTCTGTTTGGCGGATACTCCGTGGGCCCGGGTGAAGTGGGGGATGATATGTTTAATGGGGGCAAGAAAGAGGCCCGAAAGTGCCCTCCCTTCTCATGTTTTTATTCTCAAGCGGGTCGGATGATAAACGAGCCGGTTGGCGGGGACAGGGCACGAATTGGACGCTTTTCTCCTGCGTATTCTTTGTTTACTGAACCACCGCACTTCCTCGCCTTATCCTATTATGCAATCTTTATTTTTTTTTCCTCTCTCTTCCTTTCCACCACTTTACTCTTGAGTTCATAAAAATATCGACTTGTTGACCTACCTATTTTTCTCCCGCATTTTCTACTTCGCTTTAAAAATTATAAAATCATACTTTACCCTACTTTCAGAGCTTCTTTTCCAGACTTAATATTAAATTTCTCAATTTAAAAATTTTATGGTTTACAGGAGCGTTTTTAGTCCATTGAAGATGTCAAATTTAATTAGGTTTCAGGAACATAACATTTCGTAGCACGTTGATAAATACAACGACAATCTAAACTTTTCCATATAAATTAGTTACATTCTATACACAATCCCTAAGCTTACATAAGAAAATCCAGTCCGTGACGAGTTAAAAGATAAACACAATTTATATTAACTCTCAAAAAGTTTCCATGCGTTGAGAAAATTAATAGCCTCGAAAGGAAATTAACTAAAGAGTAACTTTCAAAGCAAAAATTTCTTTTATGACTCCGCTTAACAGTTAAATTTTACAAACAGTTTTAAATTAAAACTGAACCTAATAATTTAAATTCTAAATTAAAAACAGTCTTCAAAAAGGTAAATGATTTGGAATTCCATTAATACAGACGAAGGCATCTAGAAAATGGCATTAAATTTACAATATTTAACTTGTGAAATAGGAGGAGATTAAATTTATTCTCTACTACAACATTTATAAATTCCATTTAGGCAAGGGAAAAAAATTACTTTTCCAATCTACTTGGTCTGTTTATACTAAGCTGTAAGAAATTTCCAAATCGGAACTTAAATGAAAAAAATTAAGTTGTAATACTTAATTTTTTCTTTGAAAATTTGATCCAATTTTTTCTGTTTGATATTCCTGCAATCTAGGAAAAACCATCGGACTGAACGAAGAAAAAACCGAAATTTTATCAAGTTTTTGAATTTTATTCAAATTTAAAAAAATTAGGAAAGAACTTACTTAATTTTGGCTTTTTTAAACACTTAAAAAAAACACAGATCCGATTTTTATTTATTTTAATCATAAAAATTATGATTTTTCTATTTTTATGATCTTGGAAAAAAACAATCGCTTGTAAATAAGTGTATTCTAAAGTCAAATCAAAAAGAAAATTATTAAAAAATAGACAGTTTTTTTGCAAAATTGCAGAAAAACTTCAAAGAAAAACCGCCGCCGTATTAAGTGCGATAACGGACCCTTAAGGAAAGTGGATTACACTGACGGTTTTTATGGGAAGAAATGTAGGGAGAAGAAAAAAAAAAGTCATCGATTGATCATAAATTGTTTTTTCTGGCACTGGTTGAAGAGCTTCCAACGAAAACTTCCTTAAAAGAGAAGTAAAATATAGGAGGGAAGTATATGGAAGGGGAAGTATATAGGAGGGGAAGTATAAGGGAACGAAAGTATAACGAAGGGAGGGAAAGTATAAAGAGGGGAAGAATAAGGAAGGGGAAAGTTTATACTTTTTAAATTTTCCAATATTTTTTTGGTGAAAATTTTTTTAAAGTTTTTTTGTTTTTTCGAACATTTTTCCAGGTTTTCCTTTTTTTTCGAAAATTTTCCAGATATTTTTATTTATTTATTATTTTTTTTTAATTTTACGAGTTGTATTGTTTTTTTTTTGTCAAAAAATTTCAAGTTTTTTTTGAAAAATTTTAAGTTTTTTTTCCAAAAATTTTCCGGGGTTTTTTTAATGTCAAGGTAGAAATAATGGGCTCTTGATCATAAATTGTTTTTTCTGGTACCTGCCCATCTACCTATGGCTTTTTCTAAGTGGATTTTCTCATTTTTATTAAAATATTATTTAACTAAAATACCGAACGTCCATCTTTTATGATGTTCATTTTTTCAGTTATAAAAAAAATAGAAAAGAAAGAAAGAAACGCAAAATTTTAATCAAGAGAGTAATGAAAACGAAACAAGTTAGCGAGAAGCAAACAATTAAGTCCGAAAAAAAAATGCAAAGAGTTGCATGTTTTGAAAAGGGAAAAAATCGTCGACGAGGCTTTAAAAAAAATGAATAATGTTTGGTGATTTTTATCTTTGGCAAGGCCCTGGAAAGTGGGGTGGGGGCTATTTAAATTAGCCAGTCGCCGTTAATAGCGGACCGGTTACCAAGATGTATTTGGTCAAACAGGTGGCGGGGAGTGACCGAGAATGAAATGAGCTGGAATAAAACATGAGCGAAACGTTATGAGTCGGGAACGAGGGGGGTGCCTTTCTGCGAAAACGTCGGGGGTAGGGTAGAGAGGCCGGCCTTGACTCGACTTATATCGATTCCTCGAACTGCCCCTCGACTTTATGTCTTGTAATAATATTAGCTACACTAACTTTAATTGCTACTTTCATTTTAATTCTTATTATGACACCTATGAAATAATAAATTTCAACTTTATACTTCTTCCGCATTTTTAAGAAAATTTTAAATATTTTAGGTTTAGGCTCTTTAAAATAATAAAATAATAGCGCTGTAAAGTTGGATAAAGCAGAAAACGAGCGCGGAGAAAAAAATAAAGAAATTCTGCCAATTAGTAGGCAATCTTCCTTTTATTGGTGTAGAAAAATCAGTGTAAGTTAGATTGGACCCAAAAATTTGCAGTGCGATTTGAGTTGGTAAAAACATTAAGAACTTGTTGAAAAAAAAGTACCCTAAAGTTTCTATGAAAAGTTTTGACCGTAGAAACTGTTTCAAGAAATAATAAAAATATGGAAAAAGTTTCTTTTCTGATTTTCTTTTGTTTGAACACGTTAAAACCGTAATAGGAAATAATATTTCGACCCTCACGAAGCCTATAAAGTCGAAAACGGAAAAGGTTCAGAGTGAGAAGGAAATGGACGTAATAAATCTGTTTAAAACAGTCAGCTATTAGAGAAAACTAGCGGTAGATCGCGTACGGTATCATTCTAAAGTTTGAACCCGTTTCCGATTTATCACCCGATATAAATACAGATTGGAGTTTCCCTCTGTCTCTTCCTTGTTTATAGTGCTCGCGACTGGGGAATACAAGAATTTATATTTCGCTATAAATTCGAAGGCGCGAGGTGTAAAAAAAGGCCGGTTTTAACCCACTCCGAATGCTCGCGACATCCAACCGCACACAAATCTTATATCTTCAGGCGGGATTACACTCCCCCCACAATTTCGAATTCCAACTGCCATCAGTTTTCTTTTTTTAGGGGTTTTTATTAACTTTTTTTTTCAAATGATGATTTTAGAATCATATTTTCGCGTAAGATATAATTAAAAGCGGTCACTGTATAATTAGCTTGACCTTTTTCTACCTTAACTTAAAAAAAAGGAAACGAGGAAGGTATTCTCCAGTGTTTTGACCCAGACAAAAGAGTATTATTAGCAAAACTGGTAACCTCGTTTCCTTTTCAACTAGTACCAGACCTCAAAATCCCATTAGTCTAGGAATTCCATTTCAAAACTATTTTATTTACATTTTATTTTTGTGAAAAAAAGACAAAAAAAAGTTTCTCTTGTATTTCGGAGTTTAATGAATTCACTGAAGAAAGATAAGTGGGAGGGAGCCTGATAAGAAAGGGGGAGAGATAAGGGATAGTGTTGAGAGAGATGAATTGAAGAGGGCGACCTGGATTGTGTAGGAGAGGGAAAAAAAAGGGTTTTAGAAATATAAAAGAAGGGTCCAAGTCCCTTGAAAAAAGTCCAAATACCGTAACCACTGGATAATCTAACCACCTGAATACCATCTTGGAAGCTTAACATTTTTGCAATTTCTCTTCACTGTTCAAAACTTATAAGAAGGGTGAAAAAAATATTCATTTTTTATACGTTTTTAATTTTTAATAAGAAAATGGAGGAAAATTGAATTCGCGAACAATTAAAATAATTTTCCAATTTACTTTTGGACGGGTCCTCTCCGGTTTAACTGCATCCTCTACGAGATACGGAAAGGCGGCTTTGTTATGAACAATTATACATAATTGCGAGCATTCCGACATCCTATCACGCTCATTTCACACGAATCTCATTTTCTAGGCTTGGAAAACCCTTATTAATTTTCTTTTAGAGAAAATTTTCGTTTGAGTAACATTTAAAATTTAATTTTAAGTTATAAAATGAATAAAACTTTAAACGAGTCGAAATATTTGAGTCAAAAGCGTATTTAGAAGAGTTTTGTGTTAGGGTTAGAAAATAACAGATTTCCAAAGAGTTCGAAAATTTGTTTAAAAGGAGTTTTCTTCTGCTAAATGACCAATGGAAAACCCCCCAAAAAATCTGTAAATAGAGGTTTCTAGGAAAAAACCTAAAAGACAGTGCCAGAAAATTTTGTCAAAGGGGCTTTCTCGGCCTAAAAACTGAAGGAAACTTCGGTGGATCCGTACTCGTCACCTAGGAGCTTTCGCCGGATTAAAACTCTACCGATTCGTCACCTGACCACAATTCAAGTAATACACCGATTCGCCACCATAATATTATTTAGGAACTGCACACAGTTTTAAGTTAAAATAAAAATATAAGACTT
Organism: Orius insidiosus; assembly: GCA_014119065.1. Classification (NCBI taxonomy): domain Eukaryota; kingdom Metazoa; phylum Arthropoda; class Insecta; order Hemiptera; family Anthocoridae; genus Orius; species Orius insidiosus. The sequence continues at coordinate 23,418 of JACGAQ010003483.1, forward strand.
ATGTAAAATTGTCATATTACATAATATTGAGTGCCTAGGTACGGGAGAACACCGTTCAACAACGCATTTCACCCTAAAGCAGTTGAACATAAAAATATGCATTTCAATATAAAAAATCTGTAGTTCACCATAATGAAATTCAACATCTCACTATATGCTAGGAAAAGCAAGCAGGCAGCCAATGGGATGTGCTCGTTTTATGACCCAAGGGGTTAACTTTTTTTCTCTCGCGAGTATCATCGTCATGACTGTGGCTGCTAGAAACTTCCCCGTCGGTGACAACAGTAGAAGGGCACTTCTTTTTTCGTTCAGAGCATCTCCACAAAATATTACTATTTTTGTATACTTTTTGCTTTAAAAATTAGTATTTTCAACGATTATTGCCATGAATCGCTCAGACGATACGATTGTTATCCGCGACATGATAATTTAACTATTCCTGAACATGATTTTGTTTGGTGACGAATCGGTATGTTACTCATATAGTTGTAGGTGACGAATCAGACTATGACCCTACCTTCCGAAAACAATAGGAGGTGACGAGTAGGTCTACAGCCGGAAACTTACCTAAGTCCCGTAAAAGCGGTTTTTTCGGTTAAAAAAGGAAGGGGATGCCCAAAAATCATGTAGGAAAGAAGTTCCTTGGCCTAAAAAGCGATTAAGTTGACAAAAATCTAAAAAAAAAGTCTCGTTGATGAAAAACTGAGGAAAGCAATGACAATCAGATAAATATGAGCTCAAAGAACGAGGAAAATACCAGATTTCGATAAAACGGGTTTCTCCTTCGGAAAACTAAAAACTCCGATAAAATAAAGTAGAGAGATTTTTTTTCCCTGTCGAAAAAGGTATAAAACCCAAAGATCTGGTAGAAAAAAGGAAATTTCTCCGAGCGAGAGAAGCGCCTTAAGTCAAGTGGACGCCACTTACCGATTGATTTAAACTCAGGCTGTTTGTTAATCTTTTACTACTTAAAAAAAAATTTATTTTTTTCAAAAGTGTAAAAGATTTTCCTAGTTTCCCCAAACCTTCAAATTAGATAGGAACAGGAAATGGCTGTTCTAAGAAATGCAATTTTCCGACTATTAACTTCCTTAAAGAAGTTATTGTGATACCCTCGACGTCGGGTTTTTGGGGAAGGGTCTTCCAGACCCCGTAGGGTCTCGAATATTGATCTTTACCGTTCTCAACTTTGTCTGTGGTGCCGGCCGGCAGTCCGTCCGTAGCATTTTTTTCTGGAATACTTTACGGCCTATGAAGGTTTTAGACCTCTTTATTTTTTCCGACTATTAGATTCCAGGTAGGAAAAAAGAAAAAAAAAATTTTTTTGTAATGATTTGGAGGATTTTTTTGTTTTTCATTTTCTTTTATAAAAGCGAGTGCCTACTAAGAATGAAAGTAATAAATTACATATTCTACTTTTGTGTTTTGTATTCAGAGTCATGAGCAATGATGTCATCGGATGTCGGAAATATGAAACGCCGGGTGTTCTTTACGTCGAGATTGTTTGTGAGAGTCGGGGCGAGTAAGAAGGGCGAACAATTGTCTGTGTAAAGTGGATCCCCTTCGGGTAGTTTGTGTGGTGACAAACCTTGTTATAAAGAGGCCCCACCCCCGGCTGCAAACTTCTTGTTAGAGCTTTTCGTTCCCTTCAGGCTCCCTTCTTTTATGGATCCTTCGCTTTTCTTATTATTAATCCTCCTTCGTGACAATCTTTTCCCCTCGAGGAGGAAAAAAATTGAAGAAGCTCCCGCTTCGCGCCCATAATTGTTTACCTTTTTTAACGCGTTCGAAATCTTATTACGGTAAATATTTAAAAATAATGAAAGTCAACAGTTTTCTTAAATACCAAAACGATTTAAAGCACCGTCATACTAAAAATTCTATTAATTTAGATGTAAAGTTATTATAAATACCGCAAACCGACCCGAGACATCCAAGAGTAGATGCGTCGGCTAATCGAACTGATCGAACGGCAGGACGAACTTCTGCGTCGACGGCGTATTTGTGCGAACTTCAGCTCGGCGACTGACCGAGCAACGAATAGTCGCTAACAAATTACAGCTCCCTAACCATCCCTAACTATCGCCACGAAAACAGTCCGAATCGTGATTACAATTGTTCTGGCGTTGCTGAAAACACGGTTTTTCCCGGTTAATAAATTCGGTACGGTTGAAGCAGAGAAGGGGGTTTTAAAACAGTGGCCCCGGTGTACAAAGTTGGCCAAGTAGATAAGGAGGGAAGCTGTAGCCTCTATTGTGGCCCTCTTTTGTTCTCAGAAACCTCCTTTAATTCATCCTTCAGCCTCTCACCCCAACTCCGTATTATCTCCCAGTTTCAAATGAAATCTTACAAGGACTTCACAATTGCTTCTCGCCCTATTAGCCTAGAGCGGCGGACAATTGTTTTTTCTTTCTCTCTCCCTCCATCTTTTTTTTTATTGTACTTAAATTAAAGTCCTAATTGAAAAGGAAAGTTAAGTGATTTTTTTAAAGGAAATGTTAATGACAATAATATCACTTTCTTTACTTTATAAGGAATGGTCGAGGTGTTGAACACGGCATATTTGAGAACGTACATCAATCATCCTAATCGAAAATTCTCATCAATCATCCTCAGGCGACGAAACCGTAAAATATCTTGAGCCCGATGATTACAAAAGAGTAGCAATCCGCTGTTTCACATGTCATAATAGCCAAGATATAGGTATAGCGAAAAAACGGAAAATTGTTGGGAGCACGGTTATCTTTGGGGGTGCCAGTAATTACTCTCACGCCTCAACGCCAGAACAATTGTAATCACGATTCGGACTGTCCTCGTGGCGATAGTTAGGGAGCTGCGACTATTCGTTGCTCGGCCAGTCGCCGAGCTGAAGTTCGCACAAAAACGTCGGTCGACGAGCAGAAGTTCGTCAAGCCGTTCGATCAGTTCGATTAGCCGACGCATCTATTCTTTGGATGTTCTATTACTCTCACAGTGGCTCAGTAGCTATCACTCTGGATTCACAGCCATTTTAAAATAGGCATTTTCAATTTGTTTCCCATGGATAAAGTTCTATTGGATTTTGAATTCAAAAATCAAATACTCGCTCAAATGGGAATCCTTCTGATCTAAAAACGGGACCACTTTAAATTTCCAATAAAGGTTAAATAATGAATATCTGAAAGGAAATTAGGTCGGATGGTTTTAATCAGACGTGACCTCTCGACTACTAAACACCAAAATGAAATCGAGTGTTTAATTCGGATTTAGGGAAGCGTCCACCACTCTATTCGTAAGCTCAGAAGCGTTCATTTGCACAAAGGTAATCAAATCCTCATCAAATTTTGTTGAACTTATATGTCTGTTTATTTCTAAAGGAAAACAAGAGAGATTATATATAAAGAACCTCTTTTCGGAGAAGAGTGGCTAATATTAGATGTGCTAAACCATCAGAGGTTATTAATCAGTGCTATCTTATTGGACCGAGATTGAAAGTGCCTAAGTGATGGGGCATCCGTTACTTCTCAGGGTTAGATTTAGTGGCTCCTATTACACAGGGCATCCTCCTAGTGCCCCTCATTTATCAGCCAAACCCGGCCACCTAACAAGGAGAAATAAACCCCATTCAAGAAAAAAAAATTTTTTTTTCTAAAAGTTTTTCGCTAATATTGACTTTTTAAAGAACATTTTATAAATGGGCAACAAGATGTTAGACAATATAGAGTGAAAAAAGGGGTTGAACCCTTTTCATTTAACTCTTTCTCCGTGCGGACAACACTGTATTTTTTTTCTCTACAAACTGAGTAATTACTAACCCGAAAACTGCTGCGTGAAAAACGTTCCGCCGGGCAAATTACTTGGTTTAACACGCTTCTAAGCGACCGCATTAAATTTGACCGCCTCCGGAACCGGCCGCAGAGGATTTATTACATTCTAAGGTCATGAATCTAACACATTCCCTACCCTTAGGGGCTACGATACAATACTGTTTGTAAATTTTGTGTTGAAAGAGGCCTCCGGAAAGAAAATCGCTCCCAGTTGCTCCAAAAAAAAACCAGTTAAACATTCCGAAAAAAGTATAAATAACAATCAATAAAGTCTAACAAAGTTTTTTTTTTTAACTGTCTAGTATATTACTAGGAAAACGTTTAAAAAAATTTTCAAAGTTGATGGGAAACCGTGAAAAGTAAATTTGAAATTTTCAAAGCTTTCCAGGAATTAATCACGCTTTCGAATTTGATTTTGAAACAAAAAAAGTTATAGTCAAGCCAGGAAACAATATCTGCAAGTCAAGGCTGGTAATCGAAGGAATTACTCCATCATTCGGTAGGTAGAAAGCGTTTCCCGGTTTCAATGCAGTATCAGAAGCGTGTAAAGCGATTTTCAGTTAAATGGAACACAATAAGGGGCTAATGTGATTTCCCTATCAGACATGCGTTGGACTTAGTCCTAGGAGGCCTTTAAGTCATTAGTGCCCATTAGTTTGCTCTCCTTATAATTTAAATAATAAACAACATAGTTTGTTATTTAACTCGTTATTTAAAAAAAACGTAAAATTTATATGTTAAGATGAAAGGGGCGTTTTGAAGGCTCGTTTTAGTGACCTTTTAACACCCAGAAAGGCTCTAACCCTTTTACTTTTATTCCTCGTGTTATACAAACGCCATTTTATGAAAAAAGAGAGGTAAAACATTAAATTATGTCTTCATTCACTTTTTTTTAAACTTGAGCTTTTATTTTTTTCTCAGGAGACTTATGCGCAGGATTATGTACGATTGTTCCAGGGGACTTTATTCCCCCTCCGCTTAAGCCTTTTACAAGTGAAAAAGTGAATTTACGACCTAGCGTGACGTTATCGATAAGAATTTATTGTGATAAAGCTCGGTTTCAATAATGCAATTTTAGATAACGGGAACCTATCATTATTTCTCACAAAAATTTGTATCGTAGTGCTTATTTGAGAGGTAGAATCAAATAAAAAGTTCGGTTGAAGAGCTTCCACGATAACTTCCTCAAGGATACAGGAGGAGGAAGTATTAAGTAGGAGAACTAAATTTTTGTAAAAGTTGTGAAATAAATTTGGTGGGTTCGCAGTAAGTCTTGAGGAAGTTA
>JACGAQ010003484.1:0-28488 GCA_014119065.1 Orius insidiosus
TCTTGGAGAATGGTGGCGGCGGTAAGCTTCCGGGAACGGTTTCTTTCCAGCTTCCGCTGTGTCTACAAATCTCTCGGAGATAGAGTTCACAGTGAAAGAATAATGATAGTGATAGAGGGAATAGCTCACCTGAAGATGCCTTTTAAGCCGAAACGCGTCGTGAGATACCCGTTATCACAGTCATTCTTCCTCGATTATTGGTTATTAGTAAAATCAAGCTCCTTGCGGATACATACGCAATAAAAAATTAGAATATCAAAAAAATTATCTTTTTTTTTTTTGTTCGCAAATGCCCTGTTATTAATTAATGATATCTAGTTGACTTTAATTGTTCCAAGCATGAACATCTACCCATACAAGATCGGCCGACATTTGAGAGACAGAGCGATGAAAATCAATATTTCGTTAGGCTTTGGATTGAAGTTTTCCATATAATTTCATTCGCTGAACCGCCTGATCGATCTTTTTTTTCATAATACACGAGCTCTGTTCAATAAAAAAATTCCTCCTTACGAAATAAGGGTTTTTCCCCCTAAATAGGTTTGTTTTAGTCGATAATGGTTGAAAAAGAGGTTCCGAAGCTGATAAGAAAACGTAGTAAATCAATGAAAGACTTTTACAGCTTTTTTCTCCCTAGGTTACACTAACAACGTTTATTTGAGAAGAACTATTTCTTTTTATAAATAGTCTACAATTTTTGGAGGTACAAAATTGTTTGAAGAACAATTCCCGCGCCCCATCGGCGAATAATAATAATATAGAATGATAAATGAAGAAATGTCCAATTGTGTGCTGAATGTCTTAACAACTTAATTTTCCAGATGGGTCTTTCCTATTTAAAATTTCCCATTTATTTTCCTCAGACTTTTTTCCGTTTAATAAATCAGAGATTTTTTTTTTCTGGAATTACTTCCAGTAGGGAAATGACAGTCTCATTCCAAAGATGTCTCCAAACGTTACGTTTTAAACTTGTTTTTTTTTTCTTTTTAAGGTATTAAAAAAAACCTTGAAAACTTCAGTAGTTGACCCGTTCGAATAATTGATGTGGTATAAAAATACACGTTTTATCGATAAAAAGTCCTAATCGATAGTTAACGTGGGAAATAAAAAGTCTATTTACAAACACAATCAACAGAAGGTTTTTCACGATTGAGCTTGTTTCCTCGGACGTTGAGGGGTCATCGGGGACCCCCCAGAAGGATCTCGTTCCGCTTGGTCAAATTGATCTCCTCTCTTTTCAGAAAAGAGAGAAGAGGGCGGTTTCTCGTTTCCCTATGAGACAAAGCCTGTTTAATGAGGAAAAAAGGAAGGGAGAAAAGCGACGCCTGGACAAATTGAACGTTTTTCTTTAATCCTAAACATTTTCCGTTGAACCTTTTAGTATTATACAAGGCCATGGTGAATATCATGTAATAGAGGCTATTTAAGGGGGAGATTAAAAAAAATCGAATTTCTTTTTAATGAAGTTTTATCTGTTCCGATTCTCATAATATACATATCATTTACATTTTAATTTTTATTGCGTCTGTATTCCGCAGGTTATTGATTTTACTACAACAATCATTTATTATACATAATAAGTTATTTATTTAGAAAATTTTTAAAAATTGTTTACATGATTTTATAGTGCTGTATCAGCTGATAAGCACACTGATGTCAGAGTTAAAGGGTCTGTTTTGAATTTTCCGTAGTCACTACTTACGATGTTTAAAGGAAAACAATGATTAGTATCGATTCTATCAATTAAGTATTGACAAGAATCTGGAAGTTCCCGCTATTTTTTGTTTTTTGCGTCGTCTGAAAATCGCGTTTTCTGACCTATCGGAACAAATCTCATGATGTACTTCACTCATCAGACTCATTCTTTTTTTAATCGACGCAGAATCGCCTTATCTAAATTCTATGGAAGTAAATTAAAAATTCATCGATTAGTTTTTTATATAAATTTTTAATGTTGAAAAAAGTGAAAAACAATTTTTTCCAGCATAAGTAGTTTTTATTAGAATTAAATTTTTGACATTTTTTTTCGAGGGTAGAATTGTAGACAAAACTTTGTAGAATACGATAGAATAAGATTAGGTAATTGCGATTATATGTACCTACTATCGATTCAATCGATTAGGAAACCATAGACAAAAATAATCAGAACTGTCAGGTAATCAGAAACCGACTTCAAATTTATATTTCTCGCTTTAAAAAAACTCAGAAACCTAATGTAGAGCAATTTTGTAAATTAACAATTTTCTGTACTTACACCTAAAAAGGAGAAAAGGGTTCCCCTTTTGTGTTAATTTATTTTTTTAATCGTGAAACCGACTTTTGATTTGTAGTTACATATACCTATCTCGCGAAAAAAAAAAAAAAAACATTCAGAATCTCATTTTGAGCGATTTTAAAAAATAAAAAGGTGGTGAGTGGCTCTATCTCTTTGAGAACGGTGGCGGCGGTGAGCTTCCGGGAACGGTTTGCTGTGTCTACTAAATCTCTCGGAGATAGGGTTCACAGTGAAGAGATGAATGATTGTGATAGAGGGAATAGCTTACCTGACGAGGCTTTTTAAGCCGAAACGCGTCGAGAGATACCGTTATCACAGTCATTCTTCCTCCATTATTGGTTATTAGTAAAATCAAGCTCCTTGCGGAATACATACGCAATAAAAATTAGAATATCAAAAAATTTTAGGCTCCAAAATTAGAGATTTGATGTGCTGAAAAGCTCATTAGTCAATTAATTACAGATTAAATTATTGAAGGATTGAGAAAATGCAAATCTGCTTCAATTGCATTCATGGGGAATGAATTAGACTTATCGATCCCCTTTTCCGCCTTCCCCGGAACCCTTTTCACACTAAAGTTTACTTCTTAACGTGGTACATCTCGGAGATGCTTAATTCCAGGTCAAGTGCCATCAATACGAACACGCCCAAAATTAATAGGATTCGAAAAGCCTTCGGAATTAAACATAACGAAAAGTTCAATAAGTCACTAATAATCATTATAAACGCTGTTTCGAAATCGTTATTGCCTTTTTATTATGAACAACAAAATAAAGCTTTGAATAAATAATGCATGTGTTTTGATCTTAGCCCTGACGTATTTTCCCTCTATATTTCCTCTCTGAATCCATTAACTATGAAGGGATCTGTAAGGATAAAGGCTAATTGCTAAATCATGAGATTTTACAGGTATTAGTTGATGTACATGGTAAAACAAGTAGGAATACAACCAGCTAATAATGGCATTGTAAAACTGTTAAAAAACAGTTAACTAAAAATGTTTACATTTTGTCTAATTAAAAACTAATAAGGCGTAATAAAATAAAATGCTAATCGCCATATTGAATTATAATATTTATTGTAAAACACAGGGTGTTACAACTAGAGTAGACCAGCATTTTTACGGCAAAGCATTTTGTCCTACCAACTACTCTATGGGACCAAAATCAAAGTTCGTTAATCGCAATAAATTTTCGTAAAAACAAGGGGGGTTACATTTAAATTTTTTTTGCAGGACGAAAATTGTAGAAGTTTTACGGGGTGGTCCATCTAATCGGGACGAAATCGAAATTATGACCAAAGTAAAAGTTTCTTAAAATTATGCGTAAAATCGATTAAAAGCATAAAAACATCGGGCTCTCATTTAAGATAACGAAGTTGGTATCGCTCTGGGACACCCTGTATATCAACCACAATCTGCCTTATGGAGTTGATTCCCCGTCCAAAATAAGGGACCTAAATTTACCTTTTTTTTTTTTTTTTTTTTTTTTTATTATGTAAGACTGATTACTGATTAATGCTTTGCCGTAGAGTTGCTGGTCCACTTTATTTGGGACACCCTTTATACCTCGATGTATGGACCTTATAAATTCATGTTTGGAAAAACCGTGTTGAAAATTAAAGCGGGGTTTTCAAGTGACAAACACGGCGATGAGGACCTTTGATGGGCCTGGCGGAGGCTGAGGGGCGAACGCGTATTTGCTTTACAATGTTATCAATCCAGTCGAATTATTCTATTGTATTTTCTGACAATGGATTCCGCAATTCTGAGGGTGTCTTTAAGCGATCCGATGAGTCTAACATTTGGCCTATTTAACATCAAACGGGTCTCAATAACGACATTTAGGATTCCATATTATGTAAAAAAGAGAGCGGAAAAAAAGGGGTTTGGCCGAAAAAAAATCTTTTTGGTGAATTTTACGGTTGAAATAAGTCCCACGTTCCTGCCTTCCCTTGACAAAAAAAAATAATTTTTTTTCATTGGTATTTAATATTTTAATAACGTACTTTGAGCAGTAGGAGAAAACAAAAAAAAAAGCAGAATGGCGAATTCGAATGATGTTTTGAGGAAAAAAATTAATCGTTTATTTTAAGAGGCAAATTTTAATTTTGGAAGTATCCACAAAAGCGAAAATAAAATGGAAGTTTTCCCTCCTCTATTTTGCTCTGGTTTTAAATCCGGATTTTTACTGCCCTGCAAAGAACCGCAGGTTTAGGTTTGGGCTTGTTTAACGATGTAGAGATAATTTTAAAGTCCAGTTTTTTTCCCTCCAACCTCCCACTCACACATTTAATACCTACTGATTTAATTGAAATTTTAGGTAGAAACAAAATTAGATAATAGGTACAGACTATTTCTTATTTATGTTTACTATTACGGATGTGATTATGATTACGATCATGATTATAATCGATTAATTTTTTTTAAATGCAATTTTTTGTAGGAAATCATATTTCCTTCAAGGAGTAATTGGTGAAAATTCGGGTGAAAATCGATTAACGGTTCGGCCGCAGCGATTTTTTAAATTCAAACAGACATATCTCCGCCATTTTTTTCGAAATTCAAAAATCTCCCTCGTTAGTTTCTTGTTCACCGACTAAAGAAAATTTTGTGAAAATTTGGTGAAAATCAGATGAAAACTGTGGCCGTAAAGTGTTCCAGAAAAAAAGATTCAGGATTTTTTGAAGAGTGCCTACAACTCATCCGAAAAAATAATAGAAATATGAAGATATACAGGGTATAGGATCCAATCTTATAGTGAGGTTAAAAGAGGAAAGAAATTACAATGATATTTGTTTAGTTTTTAATTTATTTTTACACAAATAAATTCCAACTTAACTCTTCGCTTTCTTCTATTTCTTCACCAAACTCGAGTCTCACAATTCTTTCAATTCACTTCTCAGATTCTTCACAAAAATATCCACTTATCTCTCACACGGCACTCTCTCTCTTCTCAACACAACTATTCTCCTCCGCCATACTTATTCAGTTCTGCCAACACCATCGTCTTAATTTCCCACATCTCGGCCATTCTGCTCAGCCACTTCGCCGGGTGGCTCTCCTATACAACTCGACCATAGTTTCATGTATTCCGCACAAGAGGTTGTCCGAGTAGGACCGTCGTGGTATCCAGCCTTCTCTACGTCGTAGGTGTCATGTCCTTTTACTCGTGTGATCTTGTAGGGCCCCATGAACTTAGTTCTCCACTTCATGGTTGTTTGAGTCCTCCGAATCGCCACCAAATCTCCCACGTGATATTTTCTCGCACTCTTAAGTCTCGGGTTGCACGTCCTTTCATTTTCTCCTCCAGTTCTCGCGATCGTCTTTTTGCCTTGAGGCGAAGTTCTTCCAATGCTGATCCTTAGTTTTCTCAATCCTCGCATCTTTCTTCTTCGTGACCACCACTGGACACAAACTTTGACTCGCAGTACTTCGCCAAACACTTCTCTAACCGCTGCTCGACTTCATCTTCCACTGTTCTACTTTCGTCACTATCTTCTTCGGTTCCGCGAAGGCTTCGCTCTCAATATCTAGCGCGCTCTACTGTCCGAATCGACCACATTCTCCGGTTCTCCTCTCTTCTTGAGTTTAATCCCGAATTTGTCTATAACGACATCAGCTTTTCCTAATAATTCTTGGCCAACGATAAGATCATATGCCATTAAAGTAGGCACAACATAAAATCTAGTCGGATATATTTCGCCGTCAATTTTCGCGGACCCTTCGAAAAAATCCTTTAGGGCTAATCTTTGCTCCTCCAAAACCGCTTAACATCTTACTCGAGGTCTTCAACGCTGGACAATCAACTTTTCGATAAGCACTTTCCGACATAACATTAAAACAGCTTCCCGTGTCAATCAACGCATCCATCTTAACGTCGTCTACGGTTATGATCTTACATGCCATCGTATTAAACTCTCTGTCACGCAGTGAATGTTGGATGCTTCGTTCGGGGTGGTACATTCGAAGCTTCTGTGGCCCAATCTCCGCATTTAAAGCATTTAAATTGCGTCTTACATTCAACGCTTTGTGGCCTCTGCCGCCGCATTTTACATTTTAGAGTGTCCTCGGGTACGACTTCTGGGTCTTTTACCCACCTTCTATTTTGTCAAGAAACTTGATTTTTCATTGCAATATTAACTTCTTAAAAGAGTTATTGTGATGCCCTCCACGTCGGGTTTTGGGGAAGGGTCTTCTAGTCTCCGGAGGGCCAATGGAACTTTGTCTGTGGTGCCGGCCGGCCGTTAGTTTTTCCGGAACACTTTCGACCACAATTTTCAACCGATTTTCAACTCTTCAAGCTTAGTACTTTTATTACTCACATAAAAAAAAAGCTATGAAATAATCATAAACTGATCGATAGAAAAATGCTTCTTTCGAAAAACTTTCCCTCCTTTAAACTTCCCCCTCCTTGATACTTTCCCCTCCTTAAACTTCCCCCTCCTATTTGTTCCTTCTCTTTAAGGAAGTTTTCGTTGGTAGCTCTTCAAACTTAGTACTTTTATTACTCACATAGAAAAAATCTATGAAATGAACTGATCGATAGAAAAATGCTCCTTTTGAGAAAGTTACTGAGCAATCCCAAACCAGTATTGCCAACCCCCAGCACTAAAAAATGCTTCTTTCGACAAACTTTCCCTCCTTTAAACTTCCCCTCCTTGATACTTCCCCCTCCTATATTGTTCCTTCTCTTTAAGGAAGTTTTCGTTGGTAGCTCTTCAAACTTAGTACTTTTATTACTCACATAGAAAAAGCTATGAAATAACTGATCGATACAAAAATGCTCCTTTTGAAAAAGTTACTGAGAAATACCGAACCAGTATTGCCAACCCCCAGCACTAAAAAAAATTAATTAAGCAAAGCGGAAACCGCTCCCTACCTAAAAGAACCTTGAAATCTTTTTAAAAAAATCTTCCTTTTAGTTGCAATTTGTTGACTTGAAAGGTCAGATTTTATAGGTTCGATATAAATCCTACGGTGAATAAACGAGTCTCGTACTGGAATCTTCGAGACCTTGATTGTCCTTGCGGGAACCGGGATTCCGGAATGGGAAATGGTATCCACCCAAGAAAAAGTCGCTGGGAGTTTTTATTTAAAGACTCCCCGACCGCATTTTCTCTAATGATATCGCTAAAAAGGCTTCTAAGGCCGGAGGAGGTAAAATTGTTGTATTTCATCTCTAATTGCTTCATCCTCCTTATATAAACTTGAGAACGGGCATTGTTTCTTTCGACCGGATTCCAATGTCGAATGGCGTCTCTATACTTTCCGATCACTTTTCACTTTTTAAAATATGACAGTATCTTTTCTGACCCTCAGGAAATCGTCTCTTAAATCCCGGTGAAAAAAGTTCTAGTTTGAAGAGCTTCCAAAGAAACTTCCTTAAAGAGAAGTAACAATAAGGAGGGGAAGTGGGAGGGAAGTATAACGGAGGGGGAAGTAACGGAGTGGGAAGTATAACGGAGGGGGAAGTTTTATTGTTTTTCAAAAAACTTTTTAAGTTTTTTTTTTCAAAAATTTTCTAAGTTTTTTTTCAAACTTTTAAAGTTTTTTTTTTAAATTTTCGCTATTTTTTTTTAAGTTTTTTTAGTTCTTTTTTTTTAAGTTTTTTTATCAAAATATTTTTTAAGTTTATCAAGGTAAAAAATGGGATTTTTGCCCAAGGGAGGTTAGGTCGCCATTTTTGTTTGCAAGTAGGAGCTTGCGGTGGCATTCGAGATTTTGGCAAAAATGTCTTAAGACACATCCCCCAATCGGCCTTGAGCTCAATAGCGACCCATGATTGGACGGTTAAGGCCTTGAATACGAGAAAGAATAAGGGACATTAAGGAAATTAAAAAAAAGAAAAAGTGATAGTGAAAACGACGTTTTCAACAAGTTCTTTTTAAGGCGAAAAACGAGACTCGGTGTTATTTCGAGGCGATGAAATCGAGTTGATAAACGGTCTAAAGGCATCCACGGAGGTGACAGCGAATAAAGCGTTGACAAGAACGATTTGAATACTTGTTATGCCATCACGAAAATCATTTGCGCTTTGCGGCAAACTGAAAAATATTTATGAAGATAACAGAATCCTTCGGATTCCGTAAGGTTTTTTTTTTATTCCTTGTTCACAAGCAATGAGTATACGCAGTAAGTTGTACGCCCATGAACCCAAGACGGGGGAGCTGCGGCAGAGAGTCTCTCAGATCGTAAAACCCTCTTACAGCACATATTCTCCCCTGTTTTAAACCCGTGCCAATTTAAAGAACGATAAATCGCGGTGGTCCTGGGACCGGTTTTTCACACCATCTCTCTTTTTTTTTTCTTTAACTCTCGCTCTCCTTCTTTCGTCCGGTTTTCCCTTTCGATTTCGCCGCCTCATCTTTTTCGTCTAAACCCCCGCGCGTCTTTTTGACCGAAATTTTCTTCAGGTTGCCGAACCCTTCAGCCAGAACTTGCTTTCAAAAAACTAACCCATGGAGGGTAAAACAATAACTTCTTTAGCAAAGCAAAAAAAAAACTTTTTTTTTTGGTAATTTTTTAAAAAATTCGGTCCATTGATGAGAGGGTAGATGGCAGGAATTCTATTTTTAAGGGAAAAAGTGGACCAATTTTTCTTTTCTGCACCGCCCTCAGGCTCCTCAAAGACCCTCCAATTATACCACTTAGCCCGAGCTGGGCGAGATAATTGTTTAATTTTCAAATGCCCGAATTCCACTCCCATAGACTTTTCAATATTCCGACGTCCACCAGGTAAAATTCGACAAAAAATAGATTGCAAAAAATTTATTTTTAGCGTTCCGCCCGCCAGAAACCCCGCGATTTCCGCGTACCAAAGTATGCTTACTATTAGTACAAAATCTACAAAATTCAAATTTACCCTGTGGCTGAGTTTCATTTCGTACACCTAATAAATAAAAATTGTAGGAAATTTAATTCTCTATAAATTTGTACTTAATTATTTTTTCTAGGATGCACCATTTTCGGAAAATATTTTTTTTAAATAAATTTATCTTGAAAACAGTGCGTCCTAGAGAAAAAATGAATAGAATAAAAATTAAAGAGAATTAAATTTCCAACAGATTTTATTTAGTGCATTTTTTCAATCTGTAACGGTTTACGATTTACAAGCCTTTAAAAATTAATTTTCTTAATGGTTATACTTCAATAACCTTCTTACACGGAGAAGGTCAACTTTTGATGGACTTTAACGCCTAAAATGTTTAAAATTTTGAAAAATGAACTACTAGGTGTACAAAATGAAACTCGGCTAAAATCTACAAAATTCAAATTTACCCCGTGGCTGAGTTTCATTTTGGACACCTAATATGTATAACTCTTAGTGCAGTTTATAAAGCTGAACATAAAAAATCTGCAATTCGACATAAAAATCTGTTGTTCACCATAATGCGTTCGGCATAATGCAATTGAACATAAAGCTCTCAAAATTTCAAAAATTTTGCATTTTAACATAAAGAATTTCACCATAAACGAATTTTTCAAAAAATGAAAGTGCAAGTCACCATATGTTTCTCATTGTAAATGCCTCTAAACTTGTTGTTTCGTCATAAAACTGTTTCTGTCGTTTGGGCATAATACATCTCGTCATAAACTAGGGACAGCGAAAGAGCAAGTCTATTTTTGCAGTTTAAAACGCGATTATGGCGAAACGACAAAAACCTTAAAACTTGACACCATAATGCAATGCAACATTAAATCATCTCACCATAAACTTGGAAAAGCAGCAGGCAGCCAATGTGATCAGCTCGTTTTATGGCACAATTGTGTCAATTTTTTTTCCTCTCGTGTGGATGTGCTCGTTTTATGACACGAGGAAGGGGAATAATTGTCGTTTCGCCATAAGTTTACGGCGAAAATAGGCTTACTCTTTGGCTGTCCCTAGTTTATGGTCAGATGTATTACGCCCAAACGACAGAAAGTTTTATGTCGAAACGACAAGTCAATCTCTTCTATATGGTGAGATGTATTATGTTCGAATGCATTATGGTGAACCGCATTATGTCGAAACGTATACACCTCAGTTTAACTATAGAAAATGGAAGTTTATCGATCGGCTGAGTGAATCATAGAAACTTTTCCACTTTCTCAAAGAGAAACTATTGTATTACTCTCCAAGGAAGGTCTTTCAGACTCTGATGATTAGTAATCTTCAACGATTTGACGTCCAGAAATTTCATTTGTGCAGGTTTTCCGATCTCAAATCTATTTTTGATCAGAATACAAGCTGAGATTTGGGTATTCTAAATTTTAATTAGTAAATAAGCTCATTATAATAAATCAAATTATTTTTTAAAACTAATTAAATGTGGGCTGTAACTTTTTTTTTTTTGGGCCCGTCCCTGAACGAGTTCGCACGATTGGACGAAGGCCTTCGCCTTGGTTTCGCATAGTTTTTAATGGGAGGCTTGAAAAACGGGGTCAGGTTACAAAACGTGTCCTTCTTGAGGGAGGGAGTCCTTTGGACGAGAGGTGCGTTGTAAAGCTAGTTATCTCCTTAAAATAATCTTTCAGGCGGACATGTAAATCACCGTCGAGGATGTACAGTTTTATCTCTTGTCAGCAAAACCACGAAAGGAGAAATTGAAGCCACCAAAAAATCGCCTTAAATGAAGTGGAGATCCTGAAAACAACCTAAGAGGAATTCGTTCTCGAATATCCGTTGGGACAAAAGCCGCGTTCGCTAAATAAGAGATAAAGAGGAGCCACCGTCGCGTATGCAAAGTGAAATATAAAACAAGGAATTCGATATCTCTGTGCTCAAGCCGGCCGTCCAAAAAACCATAGGCCCTGTTTTGTGAGAAAGCCTTGGGAAGATTAAAAAGATGAAAAAAAAAAGTTGATTTCGGTTAACACGTTTAATGAAGCACAAGGGCATAGAGGCATGTGATTTTTTGAGGAATACAGCACGAAACAAGTTATCAAAGTTACAGCTGCATCCATTGTAGATATCAAGTGGTGCGAAATTGTCGCTTTTCTCCTTCGGCTATTGTGATCGCCCCCTTTTTCAATTGTTCTTTCGCAATAATTCGATTGAGAAAAAAAAACGCAGAAGCATTCGGCGTTTATTCCCACGCGCTTCTTGTACACATTGCGGTTTTCGCGGCGGACGTGACCCTTCACTTAACATAAGCCACAACTTAAATGGAGCGATTCGCGTGCTTAAGCCAGGCTGGCAGAATTCGCGAAACGTTTTGAATCGTCAAGTATTCCGTCGGATACGTGACGTCAATTTCCGTTTTCGCTTTCGGATAGGAGGTCTCTGGGTGCCTTCATTCAGTTACCGGAGCCGTCCTACCCAATTAAAGTTCCCTCACGTACCCTTTTTATGACTAGTTTTCTTCCAGTCGTTTTTCTCTACCCCTATAAACAATTTTAACATCTACTTTTAACATAACGTATCTTTAAACGTTTTATTTTAACTTCTATATGGAATGCTTCTCAGAAGATATAACAATCATCGTCTGAAATGCGTCTGCGATTCCTTCCCTATTCATGCGTTTTAATTTTGTTTCAAAAACAAGAGATCTACCCCTAAAATTTCCTATATTTGAGCACTAAAAATCGTTGGAAAATTTTTAAGAAAAGCTAATTCTCGTTAGTTCGGGAATGTCTAGGCGGTATTCGGAGCAGTTTTTCCGAAAAAGTTTTCCTTTGGAAAATGGAAAACTTATTTTTCGACTAAGACAATTTTTCCAAAAAACCGCTGGACATTTTCTAGGTTTCAACGAGCTCTTTCTAAGAACATATTATATAAGACAATCCGATGAATAGTTTCGTCGTTATGCTTTTAGAAAGATTTGGAGGAAAATGCCAGGAGTGAAAGAAACCCTTTCAAGAGAGACCGGAAATCGCTGCATCAACTAGCTTTTTTAAAAAATTTTCCGACAATTTTTATCGCTCAAATATAGGAAATTTAGGGATCTTCCCTCTCTGTCTAAGGGTTGAATTTTGAGTATATAATATTAGGTGTACAAAATGAAACGCAGCCACAGGGTAAATTTGAATTTTGTAAATTTTAGCCGATTTTCATTTTGTACACGTAGTAGTTCATTTTTTCAAAATTTTAAACATTTTAGGCGTTAAAGTCCATCAAAAGTTGACCTTCTCCGTGTAAGAAGGTTATTGAAGTATAACCATTAAGAAGGTTAATTTTTAAAGGCTTGTAAATCGTAAACCGTTACAGATATTGAAAAAATGCACTAAATAAAATCTGTTGGAAATTTAATTTTCTTTAATTTTTATTCTATTCATTTTTTCTCTAGGACGCACTGTTTTCAAGATAAATTTATTTAAAAAAAAATTATTTTCCGAAAATGGTGCATCCTAGAAAAAAAAATTAAGTACAAATTTATAGAGAATTAAATTTCCTACAATTTTTATTTATTAGGTGTACAAAATGAAACTCAGCCACAGGGTAAATTTGAATTTTGTAGATTTTAACCGAGTTTCATTTTGTACACCTAGTAGTTCATTTTTTCAAAATTTTAAACATTTTAGGCGTTAAAGTCCATCAAAAGTTGACCTTCTCCGTGTAAGAGGTTATTGAAGTATAACCTTTCATTTTGTACACCTAATTTTATAATAAAATATGTAGGTAGGCGACTGTATACAAAGCTGGCACCGAAGAAAAAAAATAACAGAAACCGATATTTTTCAACAGGTAGCCGTTTCGTAGAAATATTTTACGAAGGGATGATTCTCCGGGGCTAAAATATAGAGGGTGTAATTGGAATGTCTATAACAAAAAAAAAACCCTGAAGAACTGCGTATCTTTTAGCTACTTTACATAAGTTACCATATACAAAAAAGGTAGACCCCCTGGATGTCACGTTGTTTTCGAAGGGGGTCGTTATCTATTGCCCGGGTATCGGCTCTGTTCAATGGATAATCCCAAGGCGCACTGGAATACGAAGGTCAGTCACGACTCATGAATGGTATACGCAATTACGAACCTGCAGCAAGCAGTATGGCATCCGGCGGGAAATTTTGGCTGAAATCAACGCAGTTTTGAGAGAACAATTGAGGCCCTCCGGATACGAAGGGCGAACTCGACATCGGACAAATTTTTAACTTCCTTAAAGAAGTTATTGTGATACCCTCGACGTCGGGTTTTTGGGGAAGGGTCCTCCAGTTTTTTTTCATTTTCAGATTCTAGACCTCTTGGTGAATACACCCATATAATTTTTATGTTGAGTTCGCCATTTTTTCCCCTTTAAATACGTAAAAACCGAAACTTTAAAATGCGATTATCTCGAAACTACGTTTTGTCGAGTTCGCCCTTCGTACCCGGAGCGCCTCAATTGAATCGAAATTGGAAAAAAGGAGTTACCCAAGGAATTCGTTTGACCAAACAGTTTATTAAGGAAGGTCTCCTATTACGCCTCCTCAAATTACAAAGGCTACAAGTGCTAAAAAACGATGGAAAAACGCACAAAAAAATTGTTGAGAAGCAACTTATTTTCTCGGAACGATTCCCTCAGTTTCGTCGATTAATTAAAAAACTTTTCCAATTGTCATCTAAATTCTTCAGTGGGAAGAAACTAAAAGAAAAGTGGATAGTCACTAGCTTTGTCCATTTAGGGGTGGGCTTCTTAGGAATGTGAACGATGCTCGGAGCAAACAACGAATTCCAAAAGACTTGAAACCCTTTAAAATATATTTCTTTTTTTGCTTGTGTAATGAATTATGAAATGGGATTTGAACGCCCCCGCCGGCTTCATCATAACTGGGTTATAAATAAAGAGTTGAGACCAATTACAATCTTGAAAGGAAATATTAGACTCTGGTCTAAGATCATGCTCCGGGGGAAAAAAATGAAGGTAGAAATTTATTATTTAATTTTCGTCATTTTTCAACAGCAAATCGTCCGTTTTTTGACAAAAAAGGTTCTCTGATCATTCGACGCACCCTTTTCCTGTGCCCTTTTAAGAAGGGCCGAAAAGGGGAGTCCCTTGAGAGGGCCATCAAAACAAATTGAGTTTTTGTCACTTTTTTACAACCTTTGTCGCTTTTACCGTCAACGGAAGGGCTCGCTGGTGAAGATGAATGATGGAGTCGTTCTCGTGAGCTAAAGGCCGCCAAGTTTTGCGCATTTTCCTGCGTACACCGCAAACGGGAAGGCGTTTGATTACTTCTGCCTGTTTCTACTAGGTGTACAAAATGAAACTCGGCTAAAATCTACAAAATTCAAATTTACCCTGTGGCTGAGTTTCATTTTGTACACCTAATCAATAAAAATTGTAGGAAATTTAATTCTCTATAAATTTTTACTTAATTATTTTTTTCTAGGATGCACCATTTTCGGAAAATAATTTTTTTTTGAAATAAATTTATCTTGAAAACAGTGCGTCCTAGAGAAAAAATGAATAAAATAAAAATTAAAGAGAATTAAATTTCCAAAAGATTTTATTTAGTGCATTTTTTCAATATCTCTAACGGTTTACGATTTACAAGCCTTTAAAAATTAACCTTCTTAATGGTTATTCTTCAATAACCTTCTTACACGGAGAAGGTCAACTTTTGATGGACTTTAACGCCTAAAATGTTTAAAATTTTGAAAAAATGAACTACTAGGTGTACAAAATGAAACTCGGCTAAAATCTACAAAATTCAAAATTTACCCTGTGGCTGAGTTTCATTTTGTACACCTAATAAATAAAATAATTACGTTTAGATTCGGATTTGGGGCGAACGAGGGACGTTTTGTTCCTATTAAATAGGCACTTAAGTCGTATTGTCTATCTTTGAATGGGACTTGGATAAGGGGCATTGTCTCGTCCATGTGAATATGGGCATCATTCATTCATACAAATGTTCAACATTTTATAGCTGAGACTAAAAACTTTAAAACTCACCAATTTGTGTCACTTCATCCAAAAAAAGTACTAGTTTGAAGAGCTTCCAACGAAAACTTCCTTAAAGAGAAGTAACAATATAGGAGGGGAAGTGGGAGGGGAAGTATAAAGGAGGGAAGTATATTTTCAAGTAGACTTTCACCTCTCGCAAAGAGTGGAAGTACCAAATTTCTCCCGATATTCGATTTGACCCTCCTAAAGAACCCCAAAAGCCCGACGTGTAGGGTATCACAATAACTTCTATAAGGAAGTTGAAAAACACTTCTGGAAGATTGAACGCTTTTCATCCTAAAGCAGTAGAACATAACAAATCTGCATTTTGACATAAATCTGTAGTTCAACATAATGGGTTACGGCATAATGCAATTGAACATAAGGCTCTCAAAAGTTCAAAAATTTTGAGCATAATGCATTTCAAAATAAAGCGTTTCGCCATAAACGACTTTTTCAATAAATGCAAGTCGACATAAAAAGTGCAAGTCACCTTAAAAGCCTCTCTTTGAACTTGTTGTTTCGCCATAAAACTGATTCTGTTGTTTGGGCTTAATACATCTCACCATAAACTAGGGACAGCGAAAGAGCAAGCCTTCGTTCGAGGTTTAAAACGCGATTATGGCGAAAAGACAAACTTGACAGTTCACCATAATGCAGTTCAACATAAAGCATCTCACCATAAACTAGGAATTGCAAAATAGAAGGCATGCAAATCGCACATCCTCGAAAAATTAACCTCTTGTGTCATAAAACAAGCTGATCCCATTGGCTGACTGCTCTTTTGCTTTTCCTCGTTTATGGTGAGAAGCTTTATGTTGATTTGCATTATGGTGAACTGTCTCGTTTGTCGTTTCGCCATAATCGCGTTTTAAACGGCGAAAATAAGCTCGCTCTTTCGCTGGTAAAAAGCGACTCGTCTCAGGGAAGTAGATTTGGAATGAGTTCATTGCAAAAATAAAATCCGGGCAGATTTTCAACATCTTCATGGACACTGCAGGTTTTACTTAGATCCGAGTGATAAGTTTCTAAGTATTGACATAAATAGGCTGTCAAATTTGATGAGTAGATCCTTCTGCGCATGCTCCAGGAGTTTCAAACTGCGATGGGATGATCGCGTCAATCGAGGACGATCTAGGTTTAACCAGTGCGTGAATAATTTGTTGATCGGCTGTCAATTAGAGGGATCGTCCCTACCACATTCCTCTCTTCCCTACACAATGCTCCAAGGACTCTCCGAAAAAAAAGAAGCCCCTGGCGCCTCTCCTGCTAGGAACCGCTTTCCACCATCTTCCCATTTTATTAGCGTGAAATCTTTTGTACTCTTTTTGCTGTTCGGACTTTCGAGAATCAGTTTTAATGGTGTAAAATCCCAAATGTCACTGGTGATCTATTTTCCAGTTTAATTGATTCGGATTAAGAGGCCCACATATCCGGAAAAGGGCCTCCAGAGACAATAAACACCAATTGCCCTCCGAAACGACCAAACGAGAGAATTTAGTGTGAAAAAGGGAAGAAAAACATATTTAAAAGAGTTCTAGGTGTCAATTGAACAAATAATAAACAGAGATGGAAACGCGACAAACTGGACCCGGCCGTTTGACCCCCATTGTGCTCCTCTGCATAATGAACCGAGACTAAAATGCGTATGAGGGTTTAGACATGTCTCGACTCAAGTACCAGGCATTCATTTTAAAAGCGCGACATAACGAACGGCGTTCATAACGAAACGATTCGAAAGTGAACATTTTTATTGCACGTTATTTGCTTCAAAGAACAAAAGACGGGGCTTCGATTTCAGGATAGGCCGTCCTCTTATTAGCCCTGTTACCGACTTAGACCTTTTGAATTACAGTGTACTTCATGTGCAGTAGTATTATGATAAACAGTTGGGGAAGAAAATTTTAACCTCCTGAAGAAGGAAAAAAATTTTTCTTACCTACTTCAAACTCCTCCGGCCCATAGGTACCTTTTTCTCCTTCATATCCTTCATATTAGGTGTACAAATTGAAACTCGGCTAAAATCTACAAAATTCAAATTTACCCTGTGGCTGAGTTTCATTTTGTACACCTAATAAATAAAACTTGTAGGAAATTAAATTCTCTATTTTGCACATACTTATTTTTTTCTAGGATGCACCATTTTCGGAAAATAATTTTTTTAAAATAAATTTATCTTGAAAACAGTGCGTCCTAGAGAAAAAATGAATAGAATAAAAATTGAAGAGAATTGAATTTCCAACTGAATTTATTTAGTGCATTTTTTCAATATCTGTAACGGTTTACGATTTACAAGCCTTTAAAAATTAACCTTTTTAATGGTTATACTTCAATAACCTTCTTACACGGAGAAGGTCAACTTTTGATGGACTTTAACGCCTAAAATGTTTAAAATTTTGAGAAAAATGAACTACTAGGTGTACAAAATGAAACTCGGCTAAAATCTACAAAATTCAAATTTACCCTGTGGCTGAGTTTCATTTTGTACACCTAATATTTTGTAATTTTTTACTTTTTTTACAAGAAAATGGAAGTGTCAACGGCGAGTACGTTCTATTTTAGGCGCCGTATGAAAAATGATTTGAGAAGCAGTCCGAGCTGAAACTGATTTTGAATCTCGTGGAGCATGCGCAGAAGTATCTGCAAGTCAAATTTGACGTCAGGCGACTTCAGATTTGACGGAAAACGGTTTAAACTTGACGTCGAAATCCGCGCATGCTCCAGGAGATTCAAACTGCGACTGGTTTAGGTTGAACCAATAGCAATGCTGTCGAAGAAATAGCATTGCCCGACCTGAAACTGATTTTGAATTTCGTGGAGCATGCGCAGAAGGATCTGCAAGTCAAATTTGACGTCAGACGACTTCAGATTTGACGGAAAACGGTTTAAACTTGACGTCGAAATCCGCGCATGCTCCAGGAGAATCAAACTGCGACTGTTCTTGATCGAAAAAATCGTGCTGTTTCTGCATTTGAAATGACTCAGGAATAGAGCCTTTTGTGTAAGTGCAGAAATGTAACAAAAATTGAGGTTTTTTTTTTCTCCCTCCCCCAAGGATAAGCCCGGATCGTTGGCCCCGGAAGCGGCTATACAAGTTCGCCACACAAGGATAACATCCCTTCCCTGAAACCCCTTCGTCTCAAGGGCGTAAAATATACAAAAAAGAATTGATTTGTTTAGAGTTCTCCTGTAGACTCTCGCTTTCTAGAGAAGTATGAGCCCTCCGTGGGCTGCAATATTAGGACTCATTAGCATACATTAAAACATCGGTTTCCCTCTCGGAAGGGACAACGAACTCGAAATTCCCGGAGGAAAGTGAAATAAAAAGACTTCTCCACGTCCTTAGCGAAAGACGCCATTTTGAAAGTATTCGGGTGTTTATTGGACAAAACTGGCTTCGGGGGGAGCGAAAGTGAGTCGGGATGGGAAAAAAAATCCTTCGGACGTCCTTCAGATTTTTAAGGAGATTAATTTCCACGTTTTTTTTTAAAGAATGGCGGATAATTAGGAGGGGCGATTGTCACTTTTAGCGGCCTCGCCTATGCGTCCGACCTTCAACTCCCGAAAATCTTCATAATTAGGATCAATGGCACTCTGATTAAAAGTATGTACATCATAAAGGGCCCGGGGGGTTCGTCCTTGGCGGAGTGCAATGTTCACATTCCGTGTGACCTCCCCCCACGTGTGGCCACTGCCCAGTTGGGCCCAACTAGGGAAACCCACCCAAGTAATCTGGTACTTTTTCATGTACGTCCTCTCCTCTTTTTCTAATCTCTCTGTACTTGCCCGCACCGTGGGACTCACACGAGGATTTTAACTCCGCCCGTAAAAGGTAGCCGAGTTTTTTCTCCTCATGATGAATTTCTTGTTCTGACTTGGGGGGAAAAAATAAATAAATAACATTTAAGCGAATGTACGTCTAAAGACGCAGTTCCTTTGAACGTACAACTTGAAAATTGTTCCAACCGCAGTTTGAAACTGGCTTGAAACTCCTGGAGCATGCGCGGAAGGATTTTCACGTTTGTTTGACGGACAAACCATTCGAACGACGTCCAAATCCATTTCCAAACTGAATTTTGGGCGTTTCATTCGTCTTTCCCATGGTTTTCTTCGCTATTTCAGTTGAGATTCAATTTTTGAAAGTTTGCCTGTCTTTTGGCAGAAAAAATGCATTTTAAGCGGGTTTTTGGGTCTCATTTTTGTACGCTTTCCGCAACTCCTTATGCCGCTGTAGTTAGGGATGCAGGGATGGAGAGATATGTGATCAATACAGATTTTTAACTTCTTAACAGTTGTGATACCCTCCACGTCGGGGCTTTTGGGGAAGAGTCTGCCAGACACCGGAGGGTCAAATCGATTATTGATCTTTACCGATCTCAACTTTGTCTGTGGTGCCGGCCGGCCGTCCGTAGCATTTTGCTGCGGCACCGTTGGTCCGATTTTCACCGAATTTTCACCAATCACTACTTATATTTTTTAAGAATTTTTGGTGTAAAAAAAAATTGTCTTTTTTTGACATTATTTATCATTTTAGAAAGGTAGAAATTTCATACTTCCACGCCTTACGATAGGGACCTCTTTTGGGCAAAAATCCCATTATTTCTACCATGATACTTAAAAAAATTTTCGAAAAAAAAACTCGGTAAATTTTTCGGAAAAAAAACTCGGAAAATTTTTTGAAAAAAAAAACTTGAAAATTTTTGAAAAAAAAAAAAAACTTCCCCCTCCGTTATACTTCCCCCACCGTTATACTTGCCCTCCCTTTTGCTTCCCCCTTATACTTCCTCCTCCCTTATACTCCCCCCCCCTATATTTTTTACTTCTCTGTAAGAAATTTTTCGTTGGATGCTCTTCAAACTAGTACTTTCGTAAGGCATCCTGGTTAACTTCTACTTCTAGGCAAGGTATGCAAAAGCGGAAAAAAAAAAACTTCCCCTCCGTTATACTTGCCCTCCCTTATGCTTCCCCCCTTATACTTCCCCCTCCCTTATACTCCCCCCCCCCCTAATTTTTCTACTTCTCTTTAAGGAAGTTTTCGTTGGAAGCTCTTCAAACTAGTACTTTCTTAAGGCATCCTGGATAAGTTCTACTTCTAGACAAGGTATGCAAAAGCGGAAAAAAAACTTCCCCCTCCGTTAAACTTGCCCTCCCTTATGCTTCCCACCTTATACTTCCCCCCTTATACTTCCCCCCTTATACTTCCCCCTCCCTTATACTCCCCCCCCCCTAAATTTTTTACTTCTCTTTAAGGAAGTTTTCGTTGGAAGCTCTTCAAACTAGTACTTTCGTAAGGCATTCTAGATAAGTTCTACTTCTAGACAAGGTATGCAAAAGCCGAAATTCTGATTTAAAAATGACTCCATACCGGAAATCTAGTAATCAAAAAAAGTTTATCCAAATAAGGGGTCAATCCGTCCGATTACCTCAGCCTATAATTTAAAGTCTAAATTTACCAATTATTTGTATATTCCTTTTCCCACACCATTCAGCATACCGGTATTTCCGGTAGGTTCCTCCCTCCGGGCGGGAGGGAATTCGCGAATCTTCTCGTACGCGGAGGTCGGATTCAAGGCCGTGGAGATTCCATTTACGTCTCACCCGTCCACTTTTTCAAAACTACTCGGAAAACGTGAAAAGAAAGAGAAGGCCTTAAATAACTGGTTCAAAATTTTTAAAACTTTCAACATTTCCTTTATTTTCAAAGGGGCTTAAAAAAGGTGTAAAAGTTCGTGGATATTTTACGACTCTTTATACACTCAATTCTGGTTCTCCTTGAATTTTTGTTTATTTAATTTTATCCTTTAATATTTTACGATCCTTTTATTTCGCCCCTATTTCAAAAGTTTTTAATTTTTTTATAACCGAGATTCGGAATTTCATGATAGCGAGCGAAAAAAAAGTCGAATCTTTTAAGTGGCAATAAAGGTAATTGACTCTCATTCCTGCATTTTAAAAAGAGGCAACATTCCGATCGGAAATAAATCTCCGTCCGCCCGTAATCCCCGGATTTCGGTACTTTTCCCAGAGGTCAAAACGGGCGGACATGAATGGAAGCCAACCCCTCTTTACCTACCCCGAAGAAAATTTCCCTTTGAACTCCTCCGTAAAAACCGAAGATTTATTTTCAATGGCTACTTCGTGGGAAGACCTATTGAGAAATAACTTCCCATAAATTCTCTTGAAAAATTGCATTTTCAAAAATAGACTCCCTAAAATTCCTCGATAATGATGTTATCGTGAAATAATAAAACTTTTTAAAAATTATCACTACAGGAAGCTTGTTAAATACTTATCTAATAATAGTTAATATAATATCTGCCAATTTTTTTTAGTTTTCTACTCTACATTTTAACTTCTTCAAAGAGAAGTTATTTGACCCTCCGATTAGTTATTAGGTGTACAAAATGAAACTCGGCTAAAATCTACAAAATTCAAATTTACCCTGCGGCTGAGTTTCATTTTGTACACCTAATAAATAAAATTGTAGGAAATTTAATTCTCTATAAATTTGTACTTAATTATTTTTTTCTAGGTGCACCATTTTCGGAAAATAATTTTTTTTAATAAATTTATCTTGAAAACAGTGCGTCCTAGAGAAAAAATGAATAGAATAAAAATTAAAGAGAATTATATTTCCAACAGATTTTATTTAGTGCATTTTTTCAATATCTGTAACGGTTTACGATTTACAAGCCTTTAAAAATTAACCTTCTTAACGGTTATACTTCAATAACCTTCTTACACGGAGAAGGTCAACTTTTGATGGACTTTAACGCCGAAAATGTTTAAAATTTTGAAGAAATGAACTACTAGGTGTACGAAATGAAACTCGGCTAAAATCTACAAAATTCAGATTTACCCTGTGGCTGAGTTTCATTTTGTACACCTAACATCTTTAAAGATTGTCAGTGGTGCCGGCCGTCCGTCGCATTTTCTGTAACTCGAGGAGTAAACAATGGGTTTTTATCCAACATAAAAAGGAGATTTAACGCAAAAGTCACTGATAGGTAATGTACAAGTAGCTGCTTCGCACGAACCTAAAGGACAAAAAAATTTTTTTATGAGAGGTTGGCAATACTGATTGCTTTGTTCTTGAAGGAGAGTTAAAGCATTATTCTATCGATATTTATGAATTATCAGTTTATCACCATTTCATAGCTTTTTCTATGTGAGCAATAAAAAGTGCTAGTTTGAAGAGCTACGAAAACTTCCCTTAAATAGAAGGAACGATATAGGAGGGGGAGCTATAACGGTGGGGATGTTTAGGAGGGGGAAGTATTAAGGAGGGGGAGTTTAAGGAGGGGAATTTTTATTACTCACATAGCTTTTTCTATGTGAGTAATAAAAAAGTACTAGTTTGAAGAGCTACGAAAACTTCCCTTAAATAGAAGGAACGATAGGAGGGGGAGGTATAACGGTGGGGATGTTTAAGGAGGGGGAAGTATTAAGGAGGGGGAGTTTAAGGAGGGGGATTATTTTTCCTTTCCGCCGGAAGGAACCACTAAGTTGAGAACGGTAGAGATTCAGGATCCTCGAGGGTCTCACAATAACTTCTTTAAGAAAGATAAAATTTGTAAACTGGATTCTGATGTCTGGCGTTCAAAATGTGAGTTATTTGACGAATTCAGATCGAAAAGGTGTTTGTGTTTTTCGAAAAATCGCGGCGCAGTTTCTTTTTTAACCGCACTTGAACTTCTAATTCTCTTTTTCTCTTCGGACTCACGGATTTTGAAAAATTGCATCGAATCCGGTAATGCACCGTGAAAATTAAGAATGCAATCTAGAAAATTATAGGATGAATAAGACCGAAAAAAAGACGGAAAAAAAAGTGTTTGAGAACGCAGCCGATAGATTTATCAGCGGTCACCCCCTCTGCGGTTGAGAAGGCTAAACGTGCGTGGGGCCCGTTTAAGGTGTTTTTCCCATAGTGAGCCGCATTTATAGGAACCTTAATGCTCCCTTTTTCATTCCTCGTAGTATCCACTCATCAATATTAACTTCTTGTTAAGTTTCCCTTTGCATACGCATGTTAATTGTGTTAATTACCAAAAAGAAGCCCTTTAAAAAGTAACTTTCACCTCGAAAATGTCTTTGTTCAAACGTAATTTTTTTAACATCGATATTGTTTTTTGAGAAGATATTTGTTGGAAAAAATGCAGATTTTTCGGTCCACGTTTCACCTAATACTCCTTATTGTTATTATTATTTTTACGAATTATTGGTGAAAAAATTTTTTTGTTTAGTAGGGAGAAATTTTATACTTCCACCCTTTGCGAGAGGGACATCCCTTGGGCAAAAGGCCCATTATTTCTACCTTGAAAAAAAAAACTAATTATGTAAGTAGTTCATTTTTTTCAAAATTTTAAACATTTTAGGCGTTTAAGTCCATCAAAAGTTGACCTTCTCCGTGTCAGAAGGTTATTGAAGTATAACCATTAAGAAGGTTAATTTTTAAATGCTTGTAAATCGTAAACCGTTACAGATATTGAAAAAATGCACTAAATAAAATCTGTTGGAAATTTAATTCTCTTTAATTTTATTCTATTCATTTTTTCGCTAGGACGCACTGTTTTCAAGATAAATTTATATTTAAAATAATGACCCTGCGGTAGCAGGGACTAAAAGGTAGATTTCTTTCATGATTAAAATTAAAATGTATAAACACAAAATATATAATTATGTTATAAAAATGATGATATAAAAAAAATTGCGCCACTGAGCCCCTAGAAAAACATCTGATAATTTTATTAATAAATATTTAATAATTTCCCGGTATAAATTCAAATTTTTTTAAAGTTTAGCTAGTTCAATATTTTGCGCCTGGCTCGTCCAAACCTGCTTTAATTAATTTTTTACACGCCCTCGCAGAGGTCTTAAAGTTTTTTTTTGCAAAAGGACTAGGATTTCATAGAAAATGCCAATTTTGTCTTTTAAGCCCTAAGTAAAGTAGGTGAATCGCTGGTCCGATTTCAGCCATTAACGAACTCGTCCGAGCTATTGAGATAAAAACTCTAAATACCGGATATCGTCACCCTCACATTAAAATTGCTCCAGTTATCGTGCTAATATACATATGTATATATATAAACTTGGTACATTACAATAGGTAGATTTTTGAAGAAAAGAAATCTACCTAATAATACCCAAAAATACTTTAATTTATACATCTTTCCTTTATACTTCCCCCCTCCTTGATACTTCCCCCTCCTATATGTTCCTTCTCTTTAAAGAAGTTTTCGTTGGAAGCTCTTCAAAATAGTACTTTACTACGTTTGCCTACTTAGGGATGTAGTGAAAATGATCCCAGAAATCATAAATTTTGACAAAAACTATGGCCCCCTGAAGGACATACTTTTGAAAATAGCATTTTTCCTTATTTTTTATGACGTTCTCATATAAAATTCGCGAAAGAAATTAATTTCTCATGATCTCAAGAAAAAAATTTACTAAAATTTTGAGTTTTTAAGTCAAAAACTAAAGTTTAATTAACTCATCGCCTTCGGCTTGAAGGGGTGGTTGAAAAAAAGGAAAGGACGAAGAATTCCATCTAATTATAACGAGTCTTTTACACAAAAAAAAATGTATTAAAAGTTATTCAGAATGGTCATTCAAGGATTTCAACTCTGCGTGTGGTATTTAAAGTTGTGAGAGATTTTTCGCCGGCGACGAAGAGGACGCGACGACTTTAAAAACCGAGAAGGGGCGAAGACGAACCCGGAGGAGCGAGCGAGTGAAAGGAGAAGCCTTTTTTAACACATTTCATGAGCTTGGGTCGAGTTCAAGGCTCCTTCAGCCAACATCTTATCAAACAAATCTCTCCCCTCCCTCACAAATCCAATATAAACCATATTACGTCTGCTAACCAAAAAACACCTCGAAAAATTTACTTTTTTGTCCCATAAATAGAAATTTTTTTTTTAAATGTTTGCTAAGTGCTAATCTTTTAAGGTCATCGAACTCACGAGTTTTTCGTAAATGGCCCCAACACCAGTACGTGATTAATCATTACTCAATAACCAACGTATAGAATAAAAAGGAACCAATTTCAGTTTTTTAATTAATTAATGATAACAGGTGATTTATTATTTATATAAATAAAATCGCTCCTGACGTTTAGTGCAGCCATTCTGGAATTTGTCAGATTCCAGCTCTGTCAAAAAAAAGTACTACAGTCGACTTCGGTTATAGTAAATTCGGATAAAGTAAAAATTCGATTATACAGTCGACTTCGGTTATAGTAAATTCGGATAAAGTAAAAATTCGGTTATACAGTCGACTTCGGTTATAGTAAATTCGGATAAAGTAAAAATTCGGTTATACAGTCGACTTCGGTTATAGTAAATTTGGATAAAGTAAAAATTCGGTTATACAGTAGACTTCGGTTATAGTAAATTCGGATAAAGTAAAAATTCGGATATACAGTCGACTTCGGTTATAGTAATTCGGATAAAGTAAAAATTCGGTTATACAGTCGACTTCGGTTATAGTAAATTCGGATAAAGTAAAAATTCGGATATACAGTCGACTTCGGTTATAGTAAATTCGGATAAAGTAAAAATTCGGTTATACAGTCGACTTCGGTTATAGTAATTCGGATAAAGTAAAAATTTGGTTATAGTAAAAATATTCTGGGTCCCGGTTCAGTTGTATTTAGTTCTCCATTAATTTATCCGGTTATAGTAAAAAAATTGATCATATACGGGATTTTTTCTTCGGATAAAATAAAAAAAAAATTAAAATAAAAAAAAAAAGGGAGAAAAAATCCGTTGTGGAATATTTGTCAATACTCTTACGATAATTGGGTTTTGCAAAGGAGTCAGGTATAAATTTTTCTTTTATTTCCCTAAGGTGGCTTTCGTTAAAACTGTAGGGAAAATCACTATTAAGCGTCTAAGCCCTTAAATATTTTGACCGTTGAAAGTGAATGTCAAGATTTTAACGGAAATTTCGTAATGATTCTTTATAAGAAAAGCGGACATAGGTTTTAGAATTTTTTAAAATTTCAAACAGATATATCTCCGCCATTTTTTCGAAATTCAAAAATCGCACAAGTCACATTCTTGTTCACCGGCTAAAGAAATTTGTGTAAAAATTTGGTGAAAATCGGATGAAAACTATGGCCTAATGCGTTCCGGAAAGGACGGCCAGCCGGAACCAAGAACAAAGTTGAGATCGGTAAAGATCAATATTCGAATTGACCCTCGGGGTCTGGAAGACCCTTCCCCGAAAACCCGACGTCGAGGGTATCACAATAACTTCTTTAAGGAAGTTAAGAAGTCTTTTTAAAACACTTTCTGCTGACAAAATTTTGGTAGGTACTTAATATTGATATATAATCAGTTACAATGAGTCTACAGCACAAACAAACAATAAAAACAAAAAAGCAGCAAGTAGTTGAAGAGCTTCCAACGAAAACTTCCGTAAAGAGAAGTAAAAAATATAAGAGGGGGAAGTATAAAGGAGGGGAAGTATAACGGAGGAGGAAGTTTTTTTTCCAAAAAATTTTCTAATTTTTTTTTTTTTTTTTTTTGAAAAAGTATCAAGGTGGAAATAATGGGATTTTTGCCCAAGAGAGGTCCCTCTCGTAAAGGGTGGAAGTATGAAATTTCTCCCTACTAAAATGATAATTAATGTTAAAAAATGATAATTTTTTCTTCACCAAAAATTTTTAAAAAATATAAGGAGTAATTGATAACAATTTGATGAAAATCGGACCAACGATTCGTCCACAGCGAATTTTGAAAATTTCAAACAGACATTTTTCGAAAATCGCCCTCATTAGTTTTTTGTTCACCTACTAAAAAAAAAATTTGGTGAAAATCGGTTTGAAAATTGTGGTGGAAAAAAAATGCTACGGCCGGCCGGCACCACAGACAAAGTTCCAATGGCCCTAAAAAAATTATCATTTTTTTAACATTAATTATCATTTTAGTAGGGAGAAATTTCACTCATCACCCCGCTATGAGAGGTACCCCCTTGGGCAAAAATCCCATTATTTCTACCTTAATAAACATAACAAATATTGTGAAAAAAATAAAATATAAAAAAAAAGGAACAAAAAAATAAAAAAAGGAACTAAAAAAAAACTTTTAAATATACCGAAAATTAAAAAAAAACTTAAAAAGTTTTTGAAAACAATAGAAACTTCCCCCTCCGTTATACCTCCCCCTCCGTTATACTTCCCCTCCCACTTCCCCCTCATTGTTACTCTTTAAGGAAGTTTTCGTTGGAAGCTTAAAAAAAAAATTTTCAAAATGGATTGCTCAGACCCAATGATTTGCTTTATCGGGGTCGTTCGCCCCATACTCTCCTATTTGTGCCCTAAAAATCGTCGGAAATTTTTTTACAAAAGCTCATTCTCTTTATTTTGTGAATGTCTAGGCGGTCTTGGAAGCAGTTTTTCCAAAAAAAATTTCCTCTGGAAAATGAAAAGCTTACTTTCGACTGAAACATTTTTTCCAAAAAACCCGCTAGCTATTTGTAGGTTTTGACGAGTTCTTTCCAAAAACATATTATAAGAAAGTACCATGAATAGTTTCGTCGAAATCCTTTTACAAAGATTTGGAGGAAAAATGCTGGGAAACTATCTGAAATCGGGGAAAATAAGGAAAAGACACCTAGATATAATTGCGAAGATGAAATAAGATCGTCGTGGAAGAGAATCCTTTTTCTTTCTTCGAGTACAGTCTTCTCGTTGTCTCAAGTTAGGAATGCGGGTTGGCGGAGACGGTTGGCCTGTACAAGCTT
The DNA here is from genome assembly GCA_014119065.1 of Orius insidiosus. Lineage (NCBI taxonomy): Eukaryota > Metazoa > Arthropoda > Insecta > Hemiptera > Anthocoridae > Orius > Orius insidiosus. The sequence continues at coordinate 27,872 of JACGAQ010003484.1, forward strand.
GTAATTAGACGAAATAGCCTCTTAATCGGAGCAAGGGTGGTAGACTTAATCACAAGGGGGTGAACTCAATGAGTTCAACCTTCACTCTTTTACGGCTTGCTCCTCGGAAATACGACGGCTCCGAGAGACTCTTTAAACCATCAAAGAACCAAACAATCGATGAAAAATAAGCTTTCAACTATCGTTCATGAGCTATTAGAACAACTGAAAAACACGGGTTTCTAGAAGAAAATCCCTAAAATCGGGTAAAAAAGGCCGAAATATCGAGGTAAATTCCCTAAAATCGGTAAAAAAGGCCGAAAGATCGAGTAAATGCCCTAAAATCGGGTAAAAAAAGGCCGAAAGATTGAGGTAAATGCCCTAAAATCGGGTAAAAAAGGCCGAAAGATCGAGGTAAATGCCCTAAAATCGGGTAAAAAGGCCGAAAGATCGAGGTAAATGCCCTAAAATCGGGTAAAAAAAGGCCGAAAGATTGAGGTAAATGCCCTAAAATCGGGTAAAAAGGCCGAAAGATCGAGGTAAATGCCCTAAAATCGGGTAAAAAAGGCCGAAAGATCGAGGTAAATGCCCTAAAATCGGGTAAAAAAGACCGAAAGATCGAGGTAAATGCCCTAAAA